>CAUOFW020000721.1:0-210174 GCA_963454935.2 Ilex paraguariensis | reverse complement strand
CTTTTTATCCAGCATGTCGTCTATGTAGACCTCCATGGTGTTGCCGATCTGCCTCTTGAACATCCGATTCATCAATCTTTGGTATGTTGCCCCGGCGTTCTTCAATCCAAATGGCATCACTTTATAACAATAAACTCCCTTCGGAGTGATAAACGCCGTTTTTCTTGGTCCGGGGCATAAAGAGGGATCTGATGATATCCTGCTCGAGCATCCAGGAAGTCCATTCGTTCATATCCGGCTGTGGCATCTACCAGCTGGTCCACCTTCGGCAGGGGGTAGTCGTCCTTGGGACATGCCTGTTTAGATCTGTGAAATCCACGCAGACACGCCATATTTCCCCCTTTCTTTTTTGCACATACTGTATTGGACAGCCATTCTGGGAACTGTATCTCTCGAATGGCGTCGGCTCTAGGAGTTTGTCTATTTCCTCATTGACCGCGTTGGTGTGATGCGGGGCCATACGTCGTGGCCTCTGCTTTACTGGCTTGTGAGATGGGTCAACATGCAGCCTGTGAGTAATTATCTCGGGGTCTACTCCTGTCATTTCCATTTCGTTCCAGGCGAACACGTCTGTATTCCCTCTTAAGAACCTGATCATCTCCTCCTGTTCGGCTGCGGGCATCGAGGTCCCAACTAGGAAATACTTCTCTTCTTCTCCTTCTACCAAGGGCACCTTCCGGAGGTCTTCAACCGATCGTTCCGCTGGGTCTACCCGGGGGTCATCCATCCCGGACGCCCGGACTGTAATTGCTATTTTTCTATGATCTCTTCCGGTGCTCGCCCCTTCTCCTGGCTGGACGCCCCGGCTCGGACGGCCGAATAAAAACAGTTCTTCGCAGACGCTTGATCCCCCGGATCTCCATGACGCCCTCTGGCGTGGCGAACTTCAACTTCTGGTGGAGAGTGGAGTGTACCGCTCCCAACGCGTGCAGCCATGTTCGCCCCATAATCACGTTGTAAGGGGAGTCCGTGTCGATCACCACAAACTCTGTGTCGATGACGAAGGGACCAGTGGCGACGGTGGTAATGTAATTTTCCCCACGGGCAAGGCGAAAGAGCCGTTGAACCCGATGAGGGGTGTCCTGATTTTGGTTAAGTCTTTGGGGCCAAAGCCCATCCGCTTCAAAGTCTCGAAGTACATCACCTCCGAGGAACTCCCTGAATCTATCAAGATTCTCTTGACATCGAATTCCCTATCTTTAGGGTTAAGACAAGGGCGTCGTTATGAGGAATCACCACGCCCGTCAAATCCGCGTCAGAGAACGTAATGCCAAGCTCACCCATCCTGGCCCTTTTACTTGATGGCCCCACACCTCCTTCGGCTACCTTTCTGGTAAAAGCTACCCTCTTGAGGTCGGATTCGAGCTCTTTGGACGTGGGGCGCTCCAGTGGACACACATGGATGACGTCTATGACGTTGTTTGGTTCCTCGGTCGGGGCAGGGGCTCGTTTTTCTTCTGGCCTAGGCTCTATGTATTCTTTCAGGTATCCATCTCGGACTAAGCTCTCCAAGAA
This sequence comes from Ilex paraguariensis, assembly GCA_963454935.2. NCBI lineage: Eukaryota > Viridiplantae > Streptophyta > Magnoliopsida > Aquifoliales > Aquifoliaceae > Ilex > Ilex paraguariensis. The sequence goes on along the minus strand of CAUOFW020000721.1, from coordinate 208,659 downwards.
TGACTTGAACACCCTGCAGCTCTCGGTGCGATGCCCGACATCCCGGTGATATGAACACCTTACTGTTTGATCACGGGTGGAGGGGTCGCTTTGCATCCTGGGCGGCCATTTGAAGAACGGCTCGCGTTTGATTTTATGGAGCAACCTGAAGATGGGTTCCTTGAAGACGGTGTGAACTCCTCTGGACGAACCCCCTGGACGGGGTAGCAATCCCTTCCGGGAATATCTTCGTGCTCTTTTTCCTTTCTCTTGGGTTGGAGGGCTCGGCCTTTGTTGCTCCCCATCTCGTCCTCGACCCTTGAGTACTTGTTGATCGGGCCATCAGTTCCCCCATATCCGAGGGAGTCTTTTTGGTCAGGGATCGGTACAGGTCCGTGTCCCTCGCCAAGCCGAGCCGGAATGATGCTGCTGCCATGACCTCCGAGCATCCCTCGACCTCATTGACTTCTTCCCAGTATCGGATGGCGTACTGGCGAAGAGTCTCGGATTCCCTCCTCCTGAGGGTCAGCAGTGATCCAATGTCCTTTGGGCGCTTACTCCCCGTGATGAATCGGGTTAGGAACTGCCTTGTCAATTCTTTCCAGGACCCAATACTGTTTGGGGGAAGCGCCTCGAACCACCTCATCGCGGAGTCCCCCAAGCTCATAGGGAACACCCGGCATAGAAACCGTTGGTCCGAATGATAGAGGGACATCATCTGCTTATACTGTCTGATATGGGCATCGGGATCAGATCGCCCATCATAGGTCTTGAACCGTGGCACGACGAACTTTCTTGAGACGTCCATCTCGCTGATTTCCCTCGTGAAGGGTGTTTGCATGACTTCGTCCTCGGCCTCGTCCTGGATCGTCTTGCCCTTTCTTCTGGAGTCTAATCGGGCTCTGAGATCTACTTCCCTTACGGGATGCCTCCTGAAGTCTCTGGGTTCGTCGGTAAGCCCCTCGTTTCCTGGGCGTCGTGTAGATTGGGTTGAGTCCTCCTCGGATTCATCTCCCTTCCTCCGTCTGGATAAACCTCGCCGGAGGTCGTCCAGGGCCAATGGCCTTGCTTTCCTGGAATGGTTGTCAAGATGGCATTCGCCGGCTTTGGGTCGCTTCGGGGCCCTGGAGCTTTCTGCTTTGTGATCCAGGTGGTTCCTTAGATCCTTTGTCTCCGCCTCATGGACGGGGAGTCCTCGGGAGAGGAATGAATCCCTCGACCCTCCGCCTGAGGCAGCAAACTCGTCGAGCCGGCTAAGGACGTTTACATTGTCCTTCTCCAGCTGACGTAATCTATCGCCAAATTTCTCTTCAATCACCTCTGCCAGCTGACGGGCCAAGGGGGCTGATCCTCCTGACCTGATACCCATACTGGTTTGAGGGGTTACCCCCCTTGACCGAGTAGAGGCACTTTTAATCGTACTGGTGCGATCCCTCCCTCCGTGATGGCAGGGAGCTTGCAACTCATGACTCCGTTGGTGGGGTCCTTTCCCTTTCTGTCTGGTGTTCACCATGGTCACTGTTCTTTTTAGAGAAAAGATTAGGAAAACTACTCGTTTCCCACAGACGGCGCCAGATTGTGCGGGCTTGATCCTGCACGATATATATAAATATTGGGAACAGATCTCTCCCCTGGTGAACTTTGGGTGAGCCGGTTGAGTGGCCAAACACACTGCTCGAAACAGCTTACGATCCTGGGAAAGGAGGAACGATCCTGTACGTGCGAAAGGTATTTCCTGGAACAAAGGAGAACAAGTTAGAAGGGCGCCGGAGTGTTTTCCGGCGTATCCCCTCCGACGGTCTAGTCAGTCTTTGAATGAGAGAGAGGAAGGAGAAAACACTGAGAAGGATTTTTCGTAGTGAGAGTTTGTGATTGCATACCCGCTTTGTCTTTTGGGAGGGGTATTTATACCTTAGAAGATCATGATTGCTGTCAGTGTGGTCAGTAGGTGATCATCAGGCACAGGTAGCGTGTGTAATCATTTGATGAGGAATGTCTTCTCTAATTGACTGCTCGGGGTCCCGAGCAATCAATGGTGAGTTGTCGGGACGCCGACGGTACAATATGCTCCTTTCGGGAAGGATGCAATAAATGCTCTGTAATAGGAGCATTTATTGCCTTTCATATCCGAACCTTACCGCATTGAATGCGGTCTCGTCAACAGAAGGGTGCAATTAATTGTTTGCTTTCCCAAGTCGCGTGTCAGCAGCGGCATGCGGTTTGTCTGCTTCGGATGTGACATTATTTGCCACGCGTCCATCCTTATTGGCTGTTACGTCGGTATTCCAGCACGTTCTGACATTACTTGTGTAAGAAGAGGTCATGATGAATAGTCCATACTGGCATAGGCTGATGTCCAGTATGTCAGTAGCTTTATCCGGGAGTAGAGGAAGCGTCCAGGATGGAGTGACCCTCGGCGCCGAGGAAAGGCTCACCTCGGGGGACCAAGGGGGGGTGGTGTGTTCCGAGGTACATGGTGACCGAGGACACATGTCTTGTATAATGTACCGAATATGTGATCCTATATGAGAGGTACCTCGGGGAGAGGACGCCTTGCCGATGGTGCTTGAACCCGAGCAACATTGTTCTAAAAACCCCCGAGGACACGTGTCTTCATCATAGGCTTTTTCCTTTTCAGAAAGTCCCCATTCAAGAGCAAATGGACAACTGTGAATGCGGCTGCTTTAATAACATCCGCTTCCATCAGTCTTGAATAGAGCTTTGCAAGGCCAGCAACAAAGTTACAATAATCTCGACCCACCACCCCCACTCATGACGCTTCTAGATGCAAAGCTTTGTACGCATAAAATTAATTTTGTAATAATAAGAGGGCTCTCGTCTTACCATGTTGGCATTGGTCTACTGAAGTTGCACAAGCTTATCATCAAGTTGAACCAACTCAAATTGCTTCTGATAATTTGGTTACCAGCTCCTTACACCACACCTCCTTAAGTTTGGCATGATTTCTATTGAAACAAATCCCCCAATCTTGTATCCTTAAAACTCACTTCATAACAAATCCCTCGACATGTCCGTGTTCTACTTATTTGAAAAATCTCATGTCGGCGTGTTTGTGTCGTATTGTATCCGTGTTCCACTTTCATGTCCATGCTTCTTAAATGGCAGTTCTTAAGGACACACAAATCAATTTCATTAGTTGCTCAGGAGAAACATCTGTTATTAATAGGAATATTCTTGTTTGGAAAGGGCAAAGTATCTGTACAAGCCGTCCGGACAAAGTGCTTAACCTTATTTGAAATCTTCTCCTGCCAAAGAAATCACAAGCCCTATTGTTGTTTTAGTGCCAAATGGTATTCACTTATGAAAAATATCTGGCATTTCCTTAACAATTCCAAGTCTATGTATTCTGTAGAAACGACTGCACTGAATGGAATGTAAAATATGCTAGCTACTTCATGACTAAAGAAAACTGATCATACCAACTAACTGTTCCAGCATTCTCCATCAAAATCTATTAGAAAACCAAAGGTTACAGCTGGATAAAGCATATGTACAGGTGAGATAATTTTGATAGTTGTTTTTAGCACCCTTCTATCAGTAAAGGAGGGATTTGGTCTTAACTGAGCCTCCTAAAAGAGCAAACTTGGGAAACAATGATCTTTAGAAGAGAGTTTTTGATAATGGGAATTAAGTTGAATAAAAAGTTGTTTGATGTTGGTGAATCGCAGTAATTGATGATTGCTAGCAAGGATCAAAATATCGTTTCGAAACGTTTGAAACGTCCGAAACGTTTCTGTTTCCAAGAAGACCAAAACGAAATAGTGATGAAATCGAAATTTTGATATTTTGAGGTATTCTATAATGTTTTTAAATGTATTATAATATTTCAATGTATTTGCACAATTGTTTTAGAATATTTTAAGGTATTTGATGATACTTTAATATATTTCCATCAATGTTTTAAAAAATAATTTTTTTATTATTTTTTTCAATGTTTTCGAAACGGGTCGAAACACGTCGAAGCGTTTCTGTTTCCTAGGTGACCGACACCGAAACAATATTTTAATCCTTGATTGCTAGCAAAATTTCTCATGTGACATCCATTTAGCCTTCTGTTAGGCTGTGTGTGGAACACGGATGCATTTTTTACTGAAACACTTGTATGCACTGAGAGGAATTAATGTAGAGAGAAATATAAGACAGAAAAAAAAAGAGATCAAGAATTGGGTACTAATTGTGAAAACTTTAGGAGGCATGCGAAAGAAGATGAATGTAGGGGAAATAGGTATGTATTGGGGAAAGAGACAGCAAGAATTTTGTCTTGAATTTTCTCAAATGATTCACAGCTGTCTATATATGCACAAAGATTTCATGATTTATTGGTGGTATGAAAGGGTATACTTATTCTCAATGGAGCAAAACTTGTCAAAAATGTTGGTTTTTGGCTTTCTATTTTATAAATTTGGAAAATTGGTTACAGTTCGGGTTTTTGGATATGCTCGAGAATGTTTTCTATGTAGAATAAGACTTCGGTTACAGTATAATGAAATCTGAATATGTACTGTGTTAAGAGTGGTCTCACATAAGTGAAAGAAGGTTAGCATGCAGCTTGTGCTTGAACACAAAATAAACTGACACAGGTTCCTATTTTAGATGGGTCAGCAAGGGAATGGATGGAGGCTATAGAACAAGCTGGGTTAAAGGTAGCCACAGATCCCACTGGCAAAGGCTGTGAAAAACTGGCAGCTTTTCTTAATGAACCTGTTCATATGTGGAAGAATGATTCTTTTATTGCTGCATTCCCATCTCCAAAGGTTTACATCACTTATGGAATTAACTTCCCTGAGGTACACGTTCTGCTGCATTAGTATTTAGTTTGCACCAGTATGGACTTTGGAAAACCAGACATTTGCTTTACATTACTCTTTAACTAGTTGTATGCTGTGAGTATTATTGCTATTGGTGAAATTCCATGCTGTCTTGCTTTTGCCCATACTTTTTCATTCTTTAAAAATTTCATCTGGCTTTGGTCGATATGTTTCATCTCTTTTTTCCCTGTGTCTTTTGTGTCCATACAAATTTGCATTGCAAAGGATTTACAGTTTAACTTCATGACTGATTACCTGCTTGATCCAAATTGGCACAACGTTTAAGATCAATTACAAGAATCACATTAACAGTGGTTTTAATATTTTGCCAGTCAACCATGGGATATGGTTCATTCTTGAGTATTCTATGCTAATAAATACTACTAAGATGATATCCAATTGCTAGAAACTCCAGCTTGTAATTTATGAGAGAAGTTTAATAAGTGGACCAGATAAAATAGAGGTTTCTGAAGAACTTGACATGCTATCACTATAAAGCAGGGTATTTAAAAATTCATGGTACTTGTGTAGTTGACGTGGAGACATAATTTTTTATTAATGACAGAATTGAACTTGCTGCAGTGACTGATTGCACTAAGAACAGCCCTGACAGGTAGTTTAAAGGTTTCAGATTTCTCATAGATTGCCATGTTACAACCAAATATGGTAGAAGAAATGCAACATTTTGAGAAATTAAATAAACTCAAAAAAAAGAGAATATGAACAGCAGTTAAAGTCTCTTCGACCCGAAGTGAAGTTCCTTATTCGTATTTATCCAGTCACTGCTGGATCCTCACAATGATCCGGAAAGGTCAGCACCGGATCAGTCATGATGTAATGATTTGTGATTGACTCTTGGAAATGTCAAGTCCTACCACATGCAAGGATGAAAATTTTGTTTCATTTCCACTTAAATAACCAAAATGGAAACTAAAACAAATCAGATATTGAATATCAAAATTTCTATGTTTCGCATTTTTTCGACATGTTTCGATGTGTTCTGCTATGTTTTGACCATTATTTTGGAATGTTTGAAAAACAACTTATAATTTTTTTTCTCTGCTTCCACTGTTTGCGAAGCATTGCTGTGACTTTCCCATTTCCGAATCAACCAAAACTATGCACCAAAATAAAATTTTGTTCTTTGTTGACAAGTTTTGAACCTTGTACAACCTAGCACAATCTTCCTTACTTTTGTTTGCAACGCTGGCTGCATGGAATGGGGAAAGTTGTATCCCTTAAAATGGCAGATTTGGACTGCAAGAAAACACATTATAGTGGAAATGAAACGAAACATTGCCTATTACGTCATTTTAGTGTTCCAGACACCTAAATATTGTTACTGCCTTCCAGGGTTTTTGTGGTAATCAGAATAGGTAAATGGGACAAGGTTCTGAATTTTGACCAAATAAAAAAAAATGAAAGGTCGGCCTCGATGATTTTTTTGTTCCAGGTACCTGCCATTGGCTGCCAGTGGTTCTCTTCCCCTTTGTTAGATGAGACTTTTGGAGGAAAGGTATCCTCCCCCATTTTGGAGGAAATATATATCCCTTAATATGGCAGAGTTCTGGACTACAAGAAAACACATTGTAATTTTGTGGATATATGAGGTTAAAGACCAGTTGTTGCTGGTATATCTTGAGGCAGAGCATTGTCTGTGGTGTTTTAGTGTTTTATACAAACTAATATTGTTGATCTGTTCCAGGGTTTTTGTGGTAATCAGCATAGAGGTTCTGATTTTCATGTAGAAAGTTAAAATTTTACGTAGGATTGGCCTCAATAATCTAATTGTTGCAGGTGCCTGCTATTGGCTGCCAATGGTTCTCTTCCCCTTTGTTGGATGGGACTTGCTTCGCTGAGCAAATATCTTCTTCAAGAACCTTTTGCATTTATGAAGAGGTTTGTTTTTTCAGTTATCATCATTTCAATAAATTTTTGTTATTATATTCTTCTTTTGTTGGCGTTTTGCTGTTTAATACACATCCCCATTGTTGATTTAAGGAAATCCTGTATTATCAGCATTACCTTTCTGTAGTCCTTTCTGCCTGGTGAGCTGTCTTGATGGTGTTTGAAAGCAGATCTAAAGCACAGCTTTCATAAGGGTATAGAGAAAATTATGTATAGGCTTTTGACATATTTTATAAGGCAAAGTAATAGTCCATCGAATACTTGTATTTCAAATTGCTTTTGTTTTTTTTGATTAAATCACTGACATGTAGGACCTTTTCTTTCCCCTAAGGCAGTCAATGGGTCAGACGGCGATCTTAATGTGACTCGAACTGGAATTAATTAGATCAAGATCCAAATCACAGATTGCGATACATGATTCGAAAATGTATGCATGCAATTTAAGTGACTTGACTGTAATCACATCCGAACTCAACAGGTTTATTTGATAACTTGTTTTGTTATTACCTTACATCTTACACCTTTTTAAAAACACTTATATTCTTACTCCCTCTCAGATATGGACTTGGACAATAATTGAGATCTTTGTATACAAGAATTGGTTTGGATTCAGGTCTTGGCAGATCTGCAAGAATCTGTACTGCTGACAGACCCACTTCCCCTCCACCCCCTCTATATTCTGTCTTTTTAGTTCATTCATTTTTGGTGATTTTCATAAACCTCTCTGTAAAACAGCGTTATTGAATTTGTGATGTCTGGAGCAAACTTAGTCTCCCTTCATTTGCTTTTTTCATCTTATATGCTGTAGAGTTTGTGCAGGTGGAGCGATTGCGTGATGCAGGACTCATTAAAGGGGGTTCAACAGAAAATGCTATTGTGTGTAGGTGAGACACCTACAGTTCATGGAATATATTTGCACAGATTTGCAGGAGTTGTCTTTTTAACCTTTGCATACCTAAAGCCCTCAGTCTCTTGGTCAAATTGACTGCTGTAGGTCTAAATTATATGGTGGCAGAAACTGCTGACTTAACCACCAATGCACAGGAAAAAGTTTGTTTTGAAATATTCTCCATAATATGTGAAGAACCACGAATATGTATTGTCTTGCATTTTCAATCATTACCTTCAGCACCTTTAGTAAAAATTATTCAAACTAAGGATCCATTGGGAAAAAGATGATATGTTGAACCTTTGACCGTCCTACAGTCTGCTTCTTTTAGGGCAAAAAGAGAATACAAAATCAGGATATGCAGATGGTTCAGACAAAGTATATAAAGTTTTTGAAACTTAATTGCAAAAGCATGATCTTTTAATGCCAAATCTCAAAAGTAATGCTGCCTAGTCTAGTTGAATGAAATTCAACACCCGATTAATACAGTAATATGGCTGACGAGGTCGCCTTGATGTTATATATTTACCTTCACATGGGCAGACATTTACCTTGGACCCAATTTCATCCGAGTTTGCCAAGGAGTTTCATGTCAGCGCGTTAACATGTTAAAATCCTGGTCACTTTGCAGTGAGTCATGAAAAATTTTGGATCTAATTAATTTCCTTGACCAAACTGTGGTTTGAATTTTGACCTCTCTTAAGACAAAGCAACAGACAAGACAACAAAAGACACAAGATAAGTCTGTCCATCTTTAAATATGCAACTTTCACCACATACAAGACAAATGTCACCATCTCATTAGTGGAAGCTGCACAGCCACATGCCAATCTCACGTCAAGCACCTCTAAAGCTAGTAAATAATGTTCTTCTCGAAGGCTTTCAACATGCACTGCTTTCTGGGCACTTCCCTTTGAATCCCAGGATGGAGAATTTAACCAGAAGATTTAAGCATTTCAAAAATTATGTGAAGATGATCAAAAATTGTTCTTAGTAGAAGTTGATGAAGTATCAAGAGGAGAGACAATCAAGATTACAGAGAGATCTCGTTTCGCAAGTTTTACTATTATGGTTGGATTGGGAGGGGTTTCTTGCTCTACAGTGTGGTTAAGGAGTCGTGCTCATGGAGCAGTCCGGAATTGTTTTCAGGAAGTTCCACAACAAAGAATATCATTTTTGGTTTGAACTTAATTCTAATAGGTTTGGTAAGTTCCTCACGATATTCTAGATCCATTCTAATAGTAACAGGCATTTTATTTCTATTCCTTAGGGAATTGATTTTAATGGATGGAGAAGGTTTTTTTAAGGATAAAATTGATGGGATTACAAATTATTCCCGGAATGCATTCGAAAAAACGGGTGGAGTCAAGATATTTGAGGATATAGTGAATGAATATGTGATTAGAGGAAGTAACCTTCAAGATGCCTATGGTTTTGGTAAATGGATGAGTGTTGTTGTGTACTAGGGAGAGTATTTTCATTCCTTGGCGGTGGATTTGGCATGCCTTATTTAGTAAGTTCAAATGTAAAATTGTGTTGAATTCATTTCACGTGAAGTTTTCAATCTCAGTAAGTGTTATGCACAATGATGTATTGTGATGAGATTGTGGGAGGTGTTGGTGGGTTTATATAGTCTTTGTAGTCCTCGTTGGTGCTTAAGAGGTGATTTTAATGTTGTATTTGACAAAAAAATTGAATGGGATGATGGTGATTAGGAGTATGAGGGACTTTATTCTTTTATTAGGGAAACAGGACTTAAAGGATCTACCGTTGGGAAATGGTACTTTTACGTGGTTAAATTTTAGAGAAAATTCAGTTTGTAATAGATTGAATAAATTTGTGTTCTGTAAGGAGGGGGATGAATGTTTTCGGAGGGTAATACTAGAGACTCTGGCGGGAGTAGTATCAGATAATTGTCCCATTATGGTTGGTTCATACAAGGTGAAGTGGAGTCCATCTCTTTTAGGTTTGGAAATATGTGGTTAGAACAACATTCTTTTAGAGGACATTTTAAGGAATGGTGGGAGGAAGAGATTTGTGAGGAATGAAAAGGTTTTAAATTTATGAAAACATTGGAGAATGTGAAAAAGGAAGTGAAGAGTTGGAATAAGAATTGTTTGGAGATATTAGGATCACAAAAAATTAAATCATGAATAGAATTGGAGATATTAATAAAATTGAGGAGGGGGGGCAAGAAGAGAATTTGAGGAAAGCAAAATGGGAGTTAAGGAATAGATTTGAAGAGATGGTATGAAATGAAGAAATTAGTTGGAGACAAAAAGTCAGAATGAAATGGATTAAAGAAGGGGATAATAATTTTAAGTTATTTCATGGAGTAGCAAATGGAAGGACAAAGAAGAAGTACATTGATAAATTGGAATTGGATAACGGCGAGATTATAGAAGAAACTGAGGATGATTGACCGATATCAGAGGGGTTGGAGTGGAGTCCTATTGAGGAAGATAAGTTTAGGTGGTTGAAAAAACCTTTTGTGGAAGAATCGTGACAAGGTTTTGGGACCCAATGGATTCACTTTTGCTATGTATCAAGATTGTTGGGATATAGTGAAAGTAGATTTAATGAAAGTCTTTAGTGAATTTTTCCGGAATGGTGCGATCAATGCAATTGTCAATGCAACTTTTATTTGTTTGATTCCAAAGAGAGACAAGACAATGAAGATGAAGGATTATAGGTTGATTAGTTTGGTGTTTAGTCTTTATAAAATAATTGCAAAAGTTTGGCCTTTAAGATTAAAAAAAACATCGAGTGGTATAATTTTTGAGTGTCAAGGGCTTTTGTTAAGGATAGACAAATTCTTGATGTTGCTTTAATGACAAATGTTGTGGAGGATTATTGTCATAAAGGTAAGTAGGGTTTTGTTTTCAAAATCGATTTGAGAAAGCATGTCATTATGTAGGTTGGATATTTTTGGAATATGTCACTGGCAAGGATCAAAATTTCGTTTCGAAGTACCGTTTCGGTCAACTCAAAAATAGAAACGTTTCGGAAACATTTCGGAAATGCAATGGAAACGCAGAAAAAATATGGAAACGCATAGAAACACAAATGCAATCCATTAATTTATAAAGATATGCTAAATAATTTATTAATTCAACATATTTATTAGGTTAACATCAATTTATACAAGAATAAATTTAAATTTGAGGGAAAAAAAGGCTTGACTTGAGGCGAAAGTCACTTAAATTAGTTTCAAACACTTAATTTTTATGAAATAAACACATTTTTACATAATATTAACGTCTTATAATACGCATGAAATGCTAATGAGTGCATACTTACATGATTACATTCATTCCCCTGTGGAGTGTCGAGCAGGCTCATACATCGGTGTAGGCTCTGGGTAGCTACTTAGAGAAACTCCATATGTGACATAAATATGATGACAATAGTTACTCCAAATCATATTATTACGGTAATATAATCCAATTAATAATACTATTTTATTATAATACTAATAATGAAGGGTATCAAATTAAATTAATGATACTTATGTATACTTAAAAATTAAATGTAATTGCAGTGGGTATTAAATGTAATTACAGTAGGTATTAAATATAATTACATTAGGGTATTAAATGTAATTGTTAATACTTATAACAAAAAAAAAAGCAAAAAACTTGCACAGCAGTGAGGTATTAAATATAATTACAGTATGTATTAAATATAATTATAATGGGTATTAAATATAATTATAGTAGGGTTTTAAGTGTAATTATTTATTCTTATAACAAAAAAATTATAAAAGACAGAAGAGCAGTGGGAATTAAATGTAATTATAGTGGGATATTAAATATAATTATAGTGAGTATTAAATGTAATTACAGTGGGTATTAAATGTAATTATAATGGGGTATTAAATGTAATTATTCATAATGAACCGAATATATCACTGTTTTGTCGAAACGGTTCGAAACAATGCCGTTTCGACCGAAACGGTCCGAAACAGTACCGTTTCGACCGAAACACTGGAATTTTGTGATTCAACTACTGTTTCGTTTCGGAGTGTTGAAATTCCGAAACGTTTCGGACGTTTCGGACGTGTCGACACGACATTTTGATCCTTGGTCACTGGGGTTATGAAGTGTGGATATGAATACGATGCGATATGGATACAACGATACGTGAAAATTTTAAAAATTAAGAAATGAGTACGACTGGAATACGTTTATATAAAATATATTTTTATATTTTATAGTTATTTAATTTTAAATTATAACTCTTATTCAATTCTTACATTAGCGGTAAAAAATTCAAGTGATTGTACAAAGCAAGTGTGTAGAAAAAAAAATGTTACAAGTTGAAGTAGTTTAACACTATCTACACGTGTACACAACAAGTGCATAGTAAATGTATTCCACCTCATTAATCTTTTCCTTTTGAAGAATTTGGGCTCATATTGACTTTATTTTTCTGGTCTTGATCTGTTTTAGTATTCTTTCATTTGAAGTTTTCATGTTCCTCAAATGCATTTTTTTCTATTAGAGCATCCAACCCAAAAATATCAACTAGCTATAAGCGGGGTGACCCCTCAAGTGTATTAACCAATCTTGGGTCTACTTAATCATTCGATGTGGGAAAGCATTATTTACTCATTCCCTCACATGTGACCCCATCTTGCACGTTGACAAATACTAACGGGGAATTCAATTGGGTGATAGATGACGTGGGCCACAAACCACCCAAGGCTCAGCTTTGATGCTATGTTTAGAAAATTCAACCTAAAACCAATTAGCTACAAATGAATGGTCACTCAAGAATATAAAGCAACCTTGGTTTGCTTACTTTTTCGATGTGGGATAGCTTTCGTTATATTTTCTTAACAGAGTCATGGATTTAATGGAGCACCATATTAAATCGGGAGGATCCTCAAAATACTTTATTGTTTTATTTTTGTTGAGCTATAATCATTCAAAATTTTGACCTTAGAAGCCAGAAGCATATGTGTTGGAGCAGTAGTAGTTTCTTTTTGAAGAAAACTTCATCCACTGATCCTCTACAATATATGCTTATGTAAAGAAAGATCGCAAAGGTGTTTCACAAGTTGTTCAAATTACGGGGCTTTGCATTGAGGGTGCTTGCATTTTCATAATTTGAATTGTGAACTAGGCTATCTAGTTTCTTTATAGTCATGGGTATGAATTTTATATTGATCAATCCAAAGTATAATAAATGAAAAGTTCAGGATCGTTGTTTGTTTTTATTGCTTTTGTTTTCTATATTAATAAATATTCTGACATTTCCAGAGTGAGATTAATGAATTTAGAAGTTGGCAGATGGTTGGTTTGTGTGAATGAGGGCTTTAATGACCTTCTATCTTTGTTCTGAATCAATATTTGCTTTCAATGAATTGACTTAGCCATTGTATTTTTCCAGTGGCAGTAGAGGTTGGTTGAATCCACCACTGCGTTACCATGATGAGCCTTGTCGACACAAGGCTCTGGATCTTATTGGCGACCTATCTCTTTTTGCACGAAGTGGTAGTCAGGGGCTTCCAGTGGCGCACATAATTGTTTACAAGGCATGTTCCTTCTCTGTATTTTTGTTCTAATTTATATCACTTATAGAAATGCATTGGAAATCTGTGGTTCATGGACAGTGAACTTGAATTAAAATATGGACCGTACACATGATAGAAATGTGGGAATGACTCTGTGCTTGTGTTTCAAATGGAAAATACATATATGTGTGTATATATTATATGTGTGTGTGTGTGTGTATTCACTAGAATACATATATTGTACCCAGTCAAGTTGAGGTTGTTGGTCTGAAACCGAGGGAATCACTATGAGCAAAAAATGTGTCAGGATTGCACTCAGCATAGCCGTCTCAGAATCCATTAGTGGGGTCTAAATGGGATGTTATACACACTAAATTTTGTTGGAGATCCAATATTGTTATCATTGATATTCTACTTCAGTAAGTCCTTGTCCCAATTGCTTGGGTGGCCTTGTAACTTGTGATCTCCCAGAAGCAATTATCCGCAACTTTCTGTTCAATTATATGAGCAATTTTGATGGTGTTTCAATCTTATTCACTCATGATTTTCTCATTTGAGATGATGAAATTACTTGGTAAGTGTTTCTTAACCATCAACATAGCTCATTTCACCTTAAATCACAGTTCTCTGTTCGCCAGACTTTCTCTTGTCCAGTAACTATTCTGTTATTGTTTTTGGGTCTGATTGGTTACTTGGATTATTTTTAAATGTCCGAATAACTCTCTCTCATCTGTTTGAAAATCATGAAGAAGTTCGGCTGTCATCCTTATAGTAGCTCTACTGAATGCATGAACGATTATCAGTACTGTCCCCTTTTGAGTATCAATCGCTTTAGTTGTTAACAATTTCTTGAACGGGTGAGTTGCAGTTGTCAATGATTGGTGGGGAGCATTTTCTTGCCGCTGTGGATGGGATATTTTACTAGTTACAAATTTAATGCTCTCTAGGTTTCCTACTGCAACCAATTTTGCTTATTCTTCAGTTCAAAACAGTTTTGGCTGAAAGCTCATAAGAAAAAGATTATATTAAATTGACTTGTATAAAATACATTCGATTATCAAATGGAAAATGTTATTTAGACTTAATTTGGGGACCTTATTTAGGAATCATTAATGTACAATCATTGGATAGATTGCGGGTTCCATCTAACATTCAAACTCACAACTAATCCAATGGTTGCATTGAAGCCACATTATTAGGTTCCTAAATAAAGTCTCCAAATAAGGTCCCTATAGCATTGCTCTTATCAAATTTGACTGGTCATGAGAATTCATCAAGTTGCAATTGAACTACTTGTTTTGCAGGGTGGTCATGCACTGCATGCTGAATTTGTTCGATCACTAGAGTTGAACCGGAAAAGTGACTGCTGGTTGTCAAAAAGCCGGTAGTTAGAATCAAATGTTATGTACTTGGCAGATTTATGAACTAAAAACAGATGAAGAGATCCCTCTTGTCAGGTATCTGTATATATAATCTAGTTTGTGAAAGTGTTGTACAGATGTTGTGTGTGTGAGGACGCGATGTTAAATAGGAAGTTTCGGATTTCCAATGTTGTTTTGTGTTTGTGATTATGGGTTTATTTTCTACATTTACAATTTGATGTTAAATTGGAAGTTTCGGATTTCCAATGTTGTTTTGTGTTTCTGATTGTGGGTTTATTTTCTACGTTTACAATCCTTCCGTCTTTGTTTTCATGTTTCTCTGCCTCGTTTTTATTAAATATAATGGAAGATTGTAGTGAAACTTATAAGAGGGAGGGACCAATCACAAGCCAGTAATCCTCTGTTTAGAGGGAGGGAGAGACCACTCACAATACAGTAATCTTCTGTTGAAGATAGAGTCTGCCGAAAATGTAGTCTTACAAATTTTATTCAACTAAGTAAATCAGTTGGATTGTTGCTCTTTTCCAATTCCTTAGCCGGCTACTACAAGGGTTTATTATAAAACAGAAACCTTAGTGGATTGCCAATTGAAAAACCACTTTTCTTCCAGAGATTGTCAGGATTGGGCATTTTTTATTCGACTAATGGAGTGAACGACTGAATGTGTTTTTTCTTATCAAGAGAATTTTGATGCGAGCTCAAGTAATTCTTGTATCATGATTAAGTGTTTTAGACAAGAAAGCCAAATCATTAATCTTACCAAAATCAATGAACGCCGACTACCATTTAGCTCTTCTAAACATCGTTATAGACAAGAAGCTTGTGCAAACTAATCCTCCACCCTGCAGATCTTGAGCCACAAACTAAAAGAAACTGAAATACAAAGCTGGAAAAATGAAAGCAAGCCTGTCCTCAAGGTTGAGATTCTTGAGGAAAAGCGGAGAATTCATCAAATACCCACCGCTCTTACACCAGGAACTGGCGACCTGGTATGGTTTCTTTCAAATATACAAAAGTCTCAACTCCCACGAGCAAAAAGACTATTTTCGTAACTCGGAACACATTTGAACTACTTACCACTGTACAGGACCCACAATCTGTATACCACTTGTCTTCCAAGTGTCTCAATAATTTTTTTGGTCTTCCATGTACCAACCAAAGAGAATTGATATTAATTTTACTACTGATCTCAAGAAATCAACAGAGAAAATGTACAACTAAAATACAATCACATTTTGCTGGTAAACCCAAGGTCGGCTGTGTTGTCTATTATTCATATACATACAACCATACATACACATATGTATACGTTCTCTTCTTCCAACTTAGCAACCGAAAAGAAATGTAGCCAACGAGAGAAACAGGTTGGATGAAACACACCTCAGACATCTAGAAGCAAGAAGCAACTTGAACAGAGGCAATAAAACACCTCAGACATCTTCAAAAGGTTGAAACTACACTAATGAAGCTTTACTTGAATGAATGTGAAAACTTATTTTGATAAGCACAAAGGTGAGTGTATTTCAAGCCTTGATTTCTCCTGCATAATCAGATGCAACAGGTGGATACCCAAACCTGAATTGTCTACTTCGTGTGATTTTTCCCTCTCCTTTCTTCAAACCTGTTCATTTCCCTTGAGAATGTTGTACTTGCAGAGAGGACATGTTGCATTAGTTTTAAGCCATTTCACAATGCATGTTGAATGATAATGATGGTTGCAGGGGAGAGCATGCAGCTCTGTTCCATCCTCATATGAGTTGAGACATATACAGCATTCCTAGAAAGATACAAATAACACTAGTGAAAAAGTACAAAAAAAATGTCCTTTGGGAAGTAGGTAGCTGGTAATTATCACAATCATTACATATTTACATTTGTCGTTATTATTCAGGGGTTTTCAACTCCCAAATAGATGAACTATGCATGCATGTGCCTTCTCCTATCACAGGATCTGTGACGACTGACCTTTATATCAGTTGACATGGCCTGGTGTATGCTTAGTTCCACTAGAGAGTTATTGGAGTGCTAGCTAGAGGGCGGCCCCATGAAGAGGATGTGTATTTTGATTCCTTTAGCTTTATATTGGTGTGTGTGGGATAAAAGGAATATCATGAATTTTGAGTGTACAAAGATGCCCATGGATAGGCTAAAACAATCCCTTTGGAATATTTAATTTTGTTCGGATATAGGGTTTCTACCCAAAGGGCTTAGTCCCAATCCTATAGTTCCTTGGAGGAGATCATAGTAGTTTGTAAAGCTTCATTTTCATACTGCAAGAGCATGATGCAGCCTCCATCTATTCATTTTTATGTGTCAAATGAAAAAAAATGCTGAAAACATAACTTGAAAAGCTTGGAATGTCATTCACAAATACTTTCTTCTTCCAATCTTGGATGGAAGCAGAAAAAATAATCAAAAAAGGGAACAAAAATCACATATTCACTACAGGTAGAAGATCTATAAATACTTTCCGAAACAAAGACCAGGAATAAAGCTACTTAGTAAAAGAAAAAGCTAATAATTGTTGAAAAATAAACTTATTTTAGAGTTTTAGTATATTATAAAGTTGAGTTAATTTTGTGTGTTAGTGAGCAAGGAATATGTAAGTAGTGGAAGACAATAGTATTAATGGGTGTTAATTTCCCAAATAATGGTGTCTTAATATTTTAGGAGTTACAAGAGTTAGTGGGTGTAGTAGTGTGTGAATGTAATGCTAAGAGTATTGGTTTGGTCCTATGTAAATAGGATAGATGTTCTAGTGTTAAGAGGTAAGTAGAGTTGAGTAGAAATTGTAGAGTCCAAGTTAAATGTGTGATTGTAATCAACTTGTACGATTTTTTTTTTTTAAGTGTTCATATCCTTCTCTACTAATTTTAATTTTATTTCTAATCCTCTTGACTCCAATAAAGTGGTATCAGAACAATTTTTCAACCAAAGTAACATTGGAATAATTTCAACAAATTGGTATCAGAGCTAGCACCAATCCTAAAAGATAACTCTCTATTAGAGCCAGTTTTACAGTCCTAGAAACTAGTTAACTCTCCATCACAACCAACTTTTGATCCAAAATCTAAAAAGCTCCCTTTCAGAGCCAGTACAATCCTTAAAGTTTCACCAAATATGTGTTTTTGGTGTGAAAATGTGATGTTCGCTAATTACAAGAGAATGAAAATTAGTTTTTATCTTAAAGTATGTTATTTATGAGATGTGATTGAAGAAAAACCAAGGAGTGGCTTGCTTAGAAGAATATGAGAGAAGAAAGTGGAAAAGACACTCGGAGTTCGTAAGTCAGCTATTCATCTTGAGATTTGGAAGTTTGTAGGAGATTCAAGTTCTTCAAATCATGTTTGGAAGTTGATTGAGAGTATTGTCTCCAAACAAGAAGGTGAGTTTTTACCCTAGGAGTATTGAGTTCAATGCTTTGAAGAAGATGAGTACGTAAAAAAAAAAAAGAGTGATTTTGAAGACACACTAATGAAGAATCAAGAAAAGCATCATATTGATGAAGTGAAAGAAGTTGAAAAAGTTAAAATTGAAGTTCAAGAGACTAGTGACGATGATGTTGAAGAGTCAACTCAAGAAATGAAGAAAAAAAAGAAGTTTGTGAACAAGTTAAAACAAAAGTGAAAGAAATTGAAGAAATTGCGAGGAATGAAGATGAAATCAAATATCTTGTCACGGTAAAAGATGGTGAGACAGAATCCTATGAACTAGTCTCGAAAGATATTTTTCCAATGAAGCATGAAAGTGAAGATCATCTTGACGGAATGTTCGAAAACAAGAGTCAAGGTAATGATTTTCTAATAAATTGCATGAATCATTACTTACAACTTTGTGTACAAAATGTTTTAAGTAACACAGGTTGGGTGAAAATGTTTTAAGTAGATGGCTTTGAAGATTCTTGCAATTGAAGGAGGTGATGCTTAAGTCCATAAAGTTTATAATAATTCCACGAAACCTCTCTATCATGAAGTGATTTGCAAAATAAGGACTTGGAGGTGCAAAATTAAGTTTGGAGGGGGTGTTTAAAAAATAAACTTGTTTTAGAGTTTTATTATATTATTAAGGTGCTTTAATTTTGTGTGTTAGTGGGGCAAGGAATATGCAAGTAGTGGAAGATAATAGTTTTAGTGAGTGCTAATTCTCGAAGTAATGGTGTCTTAATATTTTAGGAGTTACAAGGGTGGGTGTGGTGGTGTGTAAATGTAATGCTAAGAGTAATGGTTTAGACCTATATAAATAGGATAGATGTTCTAGTGTTAGAGGTAATTAGAGTTGAGTAGAAGTTAAAGAGTCCAAGTTAAGTAAGTGATTATAATCAACTTGTATGGATTGATTTTTTTTTTTTCGTGTTCATATCCTCCTTTACTTCTTTCCATTTTATTTCTAGTCCTCTGGACTCCAACAAAGTGGTATCAGAAATTTTTTCAAGCAAAATAACATTGGAGTAATTCCACAATAATTGCATTTGAAAATTAAGAAAATATTGATCTTACAAGAAAACATCTTTTACTACTAGGCAGCGAGCTTGCATCTTCCCTCTTTCAGGTTCAAGAAAAGAAACAGAGAAAAAAATAAAGCTATTCTGTTTGATTTGGAATCACATTAATAACATCTTTTATCAAGTATTTTGAGTTTTCAACTAATTATTACTTCAACTTCAGATAGAACTGCAGACAACAACCTATAGCTTACAATGAGAAATGAAAAAAGCAATTTATATAGACCTACCAAAAGACAAAAAGAAGATGATATAGGTTATGGACCTGGTGAAACATGTTAGTGAGGCTTGCCTCTTTTTACTGGTTGAAAAAGAAAAACAAGAGAAAATAAAGCTTTTCTTTTTAAATCTAAAACCGCATCAGTAACTTCATTTTTTGGGCTCCTTTCCGTTTTCCACTACCAGTTGTTCCCATCATTCAAATACCATGGGTTATGGACCAAGTGAAACATATGCGTTGGCATTTTCATGGAAAAGCAATAACTTACTGCATCTTCAGGTAAAAGAGTCTGTTCGTTTGCTAAGTATCCACTGTGTGTTTCCAAAGGAACCATTCTACCTGCTCCTATACTTTGCTTCTCCTCCTCACTTGAGATTTGAAATGTGTACTTTGGAAGGATACTGAGATCTGCCTCTGATGCACCTTCCTATATAATCGCTCAACAAGAAAAAACAGCAGTCCAATCAATTAGCTCGCTTACTAGTAGATAAATATTAGTTGCGAAAAACCCTCATTAAATTGAGTTGGATTAACAGATAATTAGTTGCCCATAATCCACTACATATTGTTACCTGGCCTGCAACGGCATAGAGAATGGCAATAATGCAGGGCAAGCAGCAACAAAGAGCGATCCCTATCAAACATGCCAAAACAACACAAAAGATGGCGAAGAACACATCGAATGCCAGAAATATCACAGCCAACCTGCAGCAACTCAAAATCAGATATCGGGGTATTTCTCTAAAACTTTTAAGGGCGTGCTCTCATTATTTTTTATTGATTTCTTTATCCCTGACATGTAGGTGCATGCTCTCATTAGGAAGTTAAACAAATTAATTGGTATTATATATTTTTTGTCGGACGGGGTGCCAAGGAGATGCAAACCACGAATTCATTGGTTAATTCTCTCAAGTTTTATCTAAAGTTTCGACATTCAAGAATGCTAACCATGCCCAGGCGCTCTCTAACACAGAGGTCCCTGAATTAGGAGATTGGTTGATCGAAAAGCTCAAGTAGGAGTAGGACATTCCATACAAATCTTTCCACTCCACTAGCTTGCGCTAGTTCTCAAATCCCATTTTTTCAGTAACTAGTACAGTGAATTCTAAGGTTCCTTATTCGAACCACTGAATAAGACAAACAGAAGGTGTCCTCTGCTTCTATCCAAATGGTCTCATTTATGAATTATCTATAATTAATAAAAGAGTGATATCCTTGATAAAGCTTGCTAATTTCCAATAGCAATAGTTACATCATAATTAATTTCTTCTTCTTTTCTCAGGGTAAGTTATATTATTAACAATTACAGGACAGCCGAATGTGCAACTCTAATGGAACCAAAATGCAAAATTTATAAATGCTTTTCTTTTATGTCAACAGTCATGGACTAATAAAAAGTTAATAGAGGCTTTTCCATTTTTCCAATTTATATATATGACAAAGAAAATTAGGACAAAATCAATTCATGTCAATCCACCTCTCCAGATACAATATCATAACAAGACAAATCACAAGAAATTCGGGCAATGTAAGATGAAGAAAAAGAGCAAAAGTTAATAAAGGAAATGACTGACATCATACATCAGCCTGACTGAAAAAGGAACAATTTCATGGACATTTTTCACTATTTCAAAGAGATTGTCCATATTTTAGGAAACCAGATATTTCACTCCAATAAACAGGAAAAATTCAGGTTGACAGATTTTGACGAAAATATATGCGTAACGGTCAATTTGGCTAGATTCAGACGAAATAAATTATCTTGGGACCAAATTATTTGAGACATACCAATATAGACGTCGAGCACTCCGCAGAAGAACTTCTCCACCAGATACTACCCAATAGAAGCCAATTATCCACCAGATAAATGATGCCATCGTATTCACAGATTCACATCGTTTAGTAATACTGAAATGTCCATAAAACAAGGAATTTGTCAAGAGTAACCCCCTGCAGATGCTCTAGCACAATAACAACTGTGGTCATCAAAGAAACCATTATAATAACAGACACTGCAAGGCATGAGAAGAGAGCCTAGTCTTCTTTAGATTGGAATAAGCATTTCATTTGCTTCAGCAACCCAAACTTGAAGCTTATTTTGCAAAGAATGTCTCTAACATCTTTCCCGTTCCCGTGCTGGCCCATGCACTAGGCCAATGCCTAGGGCCCCCAAATGGGAAAGAAATTTTGGGACCCCAAAATAAATTTGTGTACAATGTTATTAGACTTCATTTGATAATTTAATACATTTAGATCCAAAAAAAAAAAAACATTGAATAAGTTCACTAGCAATAGGGACCATTTCGCCCGTTGAATTAGTAATAGGGACTAACATTGAATAAGTTCACTAGCAATCAATTAATCACAATTTACTAGGTGTCAAAATTAGGTCCCCAGATTTTTTTTTTGGTCAACAGATCCCTAAATTAAATACAAGTAATATTATTGTAAAATATTTAGGGCCCTAGAGTTTGAGCTGATTTTTTTTTCTTCCCCAATGTTTATGGTATACAAAAAATAAGTTATCATCTAATAAAATATTTTTTTTATCTTATTATCAAAATACCTAATAAAATATTCATTTTGTTAGCTAGTCTAAATTTTCATTCTCTATATCTTTATCTTCAATAGATATCTAACTTAATTACATTTGGTCAATGATTCGAATTTTATTAATTGGATTTTAATGTATAAAATTTCAAAATTTTAATTAATATTTATGGATCTTAAAAAAAAACACAAATAAATAAATAAACATATTTATTTTTTGACAATTATTTATTATTATTTATACGCCCGTAAAATATATTCATAGGGCCAAATTAAAAAATTTCACCTAGGGCCCAACATCTGCATCTTTACGGTGCTTCTATAAATCAACCAAGGCTACCTGACGCTTGCCCATAGCTTTATGGTCAAATAATGCCTTCATATAAAAGATATCACTCTTTTTTGCAACGCGACTCATAAGATAACAATAACCTTCACAAAGTCCAATCAGCCCTATTTCTACAATATTTGGACAGTTTGTTAATCAACACCACAATACTGTAGAACTGGGCAGATGGAACTTTATAAAGATTCCTATATCTTATCAGGTAGCTTATCAATTTAATACATTTTTCAGGCATATCTAGGGCACCACCATCTAGCCACAATCATCACTACTAACTTGCCAAATCTGAAAAAGTCATCATTGAGTTACCACCACAACTTACACAACCTCAACAGCATCATCACGGGCATTACTGCCGCCGCCGCCATTATGATTGTTAGTAAATGATGGGAAAGTTTCAACATGTTGTAATAGACTCCCTATCAAGGATTCTCGACGTTTAGTAGGTTTATAAGAGAAATTAGGTGTTCGTTGCAATGGCCCAAATGATACATGGTGCATTCAATATACATGGAGGAAACCTGGTTGATCATTGACAGTGTTCTGAACATATTCTAACCTTGATTCCTGCATCACAAACTTGGATTATGCAATAGCCTTTAAATTCATAATAAATCTTGCACTACAATCTTGGAATCACAACTCTATTTTAATAGTTGGCTATAGACAGGAACAATGTACTCTTGAACATATGGCCACTATCGCCTTATAGATAGCATTCTCTAGAACTAGTGCATCAAATTACCATTGCAGCAATCTTATTTTCTCAACAAAGTTCTTCACATCCCATAAAATCTAACTGTATATAGTAAATCTTCACACTTTTATTATAAAACAAGTATAGCTTTCCATGCCGACTAACTGAATACTGATTTTACCTAAACATTGATTCTGCATGGATGAAAATTACTAATAGTTGTAGCGAGTTTCTTGGCACATTCCGTCTAACACTCAGGTACCATCATCGCCATTAACATTATACACTGGTGGAGAACTCAAATCAATTAAACTATCTTGTGATGCATCAGGACTAAAGTTGTTCTGGGAGATCTGTTGTTCAAGACTAACTACAGTAATTTGCTGGTTTATGGTTAACATAGGCAATCTCCATAAAAAAAATTTCACTATTTTTAATTTATCTGAAAGTACATTTTGGTGCAATTAAAGTTTTGGTTGCCTTTTTGAACTCATACATTTTTCGCTTTGTTCCTTATTCAAAAGATTATTAAGAATTTGGGCTGACCCATTAAAATTTGACCTCCTCCAACTTTTCCACAATTTTTTGACAATTCTTGCTGAACTATTATGTAGCCAGTCTCATATACATTTTTATCAAATTCATTCCTGAAAAGATATGAAACTTATATTTAAACAGCTCCCTATCACATACAGGATCATGATGAATCTCCCCCTCTGCCTGCCTTGAAACTGGATACCACAGACCCAACGAATTTAGAATTTTCATCCCAACATCATTGATGTTCTTCCCTAACCCCATCCTGTAGGAAAAATACTATTCATGGAACATCTAAGCCCCTCATGCTACATACCTATCAACAACCACTAATTTCCAAGCCTTGTCTTCCACTCCATACCTCTACAATCATGCCCTAGCAAAAGCGCGAGTGAAACACTGCATTCTCCTGAATCACAACTCCCGTTTCAAAAGTGAAGACCTCAACCTTCCATTCAACTCAAATGGAATTGAAACTCATCTCCCATCCCGCCCCTAAGAAATCCCATCCAAGCTTCTTTACCCTCTACTCAACTGAAGCTGGCATAGGGAAAAGGAACATAAGTAAGAAGCCTGATGAATTACTTCTGACCAAAGTGACCTTTTTCCCTTCAGAAATATATTACTATGACCACCTTGCAAGCCACCTATCAAATCGCTCCACCACCAAATCCCAGACATTCAAAGGAAGCATACTTTGCACAATTTATCCGAAAGGATAGAGATTGTTATGTCATTTCCTACTTTCTTCCAGTATCAGTATTGGTGGTTACATTTCTACCAATAAACGCCATACAAATTATCTTGCATTGGTTATGGCACCCAACAACCAGAACCATTTCTCATTAAGTATAATGTCCTCATTGAAAATTGTTTACTATCTCCATTCAATGCAAGACTATTGAACATGATCACTTCTTCAGTATCCTAAAAAATTATTTCTCACACAAGGAATAGATTTTTAGGTATTGATACTTATGATTCCATTTCTTTTGAGAAAAAAAACATGCAAATTACTTTGTTTTGATTTTGGCATCAAGCCATCCACCATTATTTCTCTTTTAATTGCAAGGTCCTTGCAAATTTTTATTTGGCATGAGATCCTCAAACACAACTTTTTAAGTAATATGAAGGAATCAATTTTGAACTACACCAGTTCATCCATTTCCAGCTTAACCTTCAAGATCTTAGCAATAGTATGGCACAAAATCAAGACACAATGATGGGTAAAAAATATCATTAGGTAAGTTGTGTTCTCTTTAGTTCAGTTTGATGGACTCACTCATAAGTGCTCTGCTAGCATTTTTTGAAATAGGCTAGACAATGAATTGGATTTCGATTTCAATCCAATCTGAATTCAAATCTCAATATCCTGAGATGGACTGACTTTTTACACCAGTAATCTGAATCTGTTGTTATTCTAATGGATTTGGATATAGTGGAACTCAATCTATTACTGATTTGACCCAAATTGATTATTGTAGAAAGAATTTGTATCACACATTAAATGACTCGGACCACCCAAGGTTGATTTATATACTTGAGGGATCACTTCAACTATTGCCAACTCATTTTGGGTTGGATGTTGTAACATGATATCAGAGTTGGTGGTCAGTGGGCCACCCATTTGAATTTTTCGTTATAAATGGTTGTTTATTTGTTTGCCCATGTCCGAGTCCAATGGGGAGGATGTAAAGAGAGCTTATTCCACATCAAATGGCTACAAACACACAAGGTTAGTTTATATACTTGAGGGGTAACTCCACCAATTTTCAATTAGTTTTGGATTGGATACTCAAGCAATTATCACATATATACACTATATACAAGGATCAAAATGTCGTATCGACACGTCCGAAACGTTTCGGAATTTCAACACTCCGAAACGAAACAGTAGTTGAATCACAAAATTCCAGTGTTTCGATCGAAACGGTACTATTTCGGACCGTTTCGGTCGAAACGGCATTGTTTCGAACCATTTAGACAAAACAGTAATATATTCGGTTCATTATGAATAATTACATTTAATACCCCATTATAATTACATTTAATACCCACTGTAATTACATTTAATACTCACTATAATTATATTTAATATCCCACTATAATTACATTTATTCCCACTGCTCTTCTGTCTTTTATAATTTTTTTGTTATAAGAATAAATAATTACACTTAATACCCTACTATAATTATATTTAATACCCATTATAATTATATTTAATATATACTGTAATTATATTTAATACCTCACTGCTGTGCAAGTTTTTTGCTTTTTTTTTTTGTTATAAGTATTAACAATTACATTTAATACCCTAATGTAATTATATTTAATACCTACTGTAATTACATTTAATACCCACTGCAATTACATTTAATTTTTAAGTATACATAAGTATCATTAATTTAATTTGATACCCTTCATTATTAGTATTATAATAAAATAATATTATTAATTGGATTATATTACCGTAATAATATAATTTGGAGTAACTATTGTCATCATATTTATGTCACATATGGAGTTTCTCTAAGTAGCTACCCAGAGCCTACACCGATGTATGAGCCTGCTCGACACTCCACAGGGGAATGGATGTAACCATGTAAGTATGTACTCATTAGCATTTCATGTGTATTATAAGACCTTAATATTATGTAAAAATGTGTTTATTTCATAAAATTAAGTGTTTGAAACTAATTTAAGTGACTTTCGCCTCAAGTCAAGCCTTTTTTTCCCTCAAATTTAAATTTATTCTTGTATAAATTGATGTTAACCTAATAAATATGTTGAATTAATAAATTATTTAGCATATCTTTATAAATTAATGGATTGCATTTGTGTTTCTAAGCGTTTCCATTGCGTTTCCGAAATGTTTCCGAAACGTTTCTATTTTTGAGTTGACCGAAACGGTACTTCGAAACGAAATTTTGATCCTTGACTATATAAGAGATGAGAGAAATAAAAAATGACACTTACCTCAAGAAACCCTTCCCACTCTCCTTAATCCCCATCTCCACCATCTCAGTTTCTCCTTCTTTCTCTAGTTCTCCCTTTGGTTTTCCCCATCTTCAACATCTTTTGGGTCCTCCACTTGTACACAGTTTTCCCTATCCTACATCTATTTCTCCCCCTCTTTTGCTTACTCTTTAACTCTAATTTTTTCCTATCCACGCCTTCTCGATCCTCCCATTCTCTATAGTTTTTCCCCTATGCTCTCTACAATTATGTCTCTCTCTTTTCTCATTTAGACATTCAAATCTAAAGTTCTCTCTTTATGAGGTTTCAAATCTATGATTATCTCATTTTCGGTATTCAAATCTAGAATTTTACTAATTATAGATTCAAACTGTGGGGTTCGTTGCATTGAGAAATTGGGATTTAGAAATGATGTTCCCTTGGAATTTTTACGTACTTTTGATTTTAGACCATGATGGGTTTTAGGGTGGACTATAAGGGTTTTAGAGAAAAAGCCATCGAATTAGGGGTGAAAATTTAAGGTCACCTACTAGCTAGAGCTAATACCAATAGATTGAAGAGACTTCTTATCACATGACGAGTATGAAGCTCGTCTATGCGATTGAGAGGTGTACAGTAGACCATGAAGAATAGAACAATGCATGCTTTGAAAGAGGAGTTGCTTGAGTTGTTGGAGAGAACATGGATAGAGCTTCAGTCCATATGGTTTATTTGGTTTACAAACATCTTGACCTTAGTTTTGGGATAGGCAGTTTTTGTGCATATACTTTTTCAAGCGTTGGCTTCCTTTTTGATTGCAATGTATGAAATTGAGGATGGAATTAACTAAATTATCTAGTAAAATTGTGTTTAAATTTAGGTAACAGGTTGAAATTAACACCCGGATCGATCGAGTCAGAACTTTAGATCATGTTCGAATACAGAGTAAATTAAAACTTTCGGACATACAGAGCGAATTCAGATTCCAGTTTTGTAATTGAACTTCCATTAGGACTGATCTAGATTTGATACATAGACATGCCTAATTGGGAAACAACACATTTGAGATGATTGCCTAGCAAGATTGGCGTGTGTAACAAAACTTCTCTAACCACTAAATAGCATTGAGTTGACTTTTATAAGGTATCAAAACATAAAAACGTTATACATAGTTGTAGAACTGTCAATTTTCGACACGACACATTAACATAACACGAAATTAATGGGTCGAACACGAGATTAAACGGGTCAATGGATAAAAGCGGGTCAACATGCATAGATAAAAAAAAAATGTTACGAAAACATGATTCGGACCCGAACCCGACCTAACCCATTGATTACTCATTTATCCAAATAGATAAAAGCAAAAAAAAAACATAACCCTAACCTAACTTTCACTTTTCCATTCACAAAAAACTAACCCACTGACTAGTCTGGAGGAGAAGAGGGCTCAAGGATCATTGCTTAGTCATCGTTCAACTAGGGTTCTTCAGAAGTTGAAGCCCTCGACTCGAACTGTCCAGCAAGAAAAGATTCTCTCTCTCTCTCTCTGTTCTTTAAACCATGAGCTCTATGTGTGTTACAGTGTGTATTAGTTTAAACTTTAAACAATGAGGTTTGGTTTTTGTGTTGCCTCTAATAGATTTTGACATTTTGTGTTTCAAATTCGAATTTTGTGCATTCATACGAAACAAACACACAGACATGCACACAAATTTTGTGCTTCAAATTCAAAATTCTTTGAAAAATTCTTCAAAATTCTTTGAATTAGCTGAACATCACACATATAAATTGAACTTTCAAATTGAATTTTTTTTTCCTTCCTAGCAATTGAACAACAATTTTTCTTGTATTTGCTGAAAGGTTTGTTAAATGTGTCAAACAGGTCATGTTAACACGTTTAATGGCTAAGTCTGTCTAATATTTATACATTTCGACACAATTATTAAACAGGTCAAGTTTGTGTTTAAAGGTTTTCGACACAAACCCGAAACCAACCCCGACACGAAATGTCCCAACTCGACACATTCGACACTTCTACATAATCGAATAAGAGATGGACAAATCTCCCACTTAGTCCTCACTCACTCATGTTACTACAGATTATAGCATGAATTTCCTTTGCTACATCTTGGAAAAGACCTACCTCAACTACTACTTATGGTCCTCTAACTGCCATCATATGGTTTGTGAAAGAGCAATAATGTCAATTTCTCTCTCATAATTCCATTGCATACTTTAAACTTTTCATCCAACTTACGAAGTTTAAAAAAAAAATAGAGTTATGCTCGATAGGGGGATATGACAATTCAGGATTATTATTGCTATTTAACCCAACGCTGGCTTGAGTATAAAACTGTATGTCCTCTTGTTGCTATTCTGATGATAGAGCCTAAGGGAACGACATTCCAGCATACTCGAGAGCAAAACAATAGGATTCACAAGTTCCTTTTGGGGCTTCATGATGAGTTTGAGGGACCTCATTCCCAGATCTTGTCGATGACGACGATTCCATCTCTTTATAAGTTATACGCAATGTTTTAAAACCCTGCCAAGCCCGGTGAGTCAACCCGGTGAACCGGTCACCTAACCGGGCCGGCTCTAATTAAAAACCGTTTATGTACAGAACCCAGAGTTAACCCGTTAAACCGGTCAAAAAACCAGTGACCCGTGAGAACTGGCCGAGTTTACAAAACCGGACGGTTTGATTACATTTCTATAAATAGTAGATTTTTTTTCCCCTTTTTACCTCTTTTGTTTTTTCCCCTTTTGCTACCCTAAATCGATCCAGCCTCTATAATCAGAAGAGTTGCACAACCTCACCTCTACTATACCACCAACGAATTAGATCATCAGACCAACCTCGCCTCCACCACACTACCAACGTGAGCTATCAGATCAGCGCACGCGATCAGGCACAGGCAGTCGACTCCAGTCCAGTGCAGTCCACCAGCAGGCCGTCGACTCCAGTCCAATGCAGTCCACCAGCAACGACTCCAGTGAGTTTCCCTCTCTCTCTCCCCCTATTTCTCTGTCTTAGTCCAAGTCCTCAATTTGTACATACAAGCTTGTAATTTGAGTTTTTTATTTTGCAATTAGATTCTTTGATCAATAGAATAAGGGTTGTTCATTCTGTTCATGTGTTTGCTTGATCGAAAAATCGGAAGCTTTGTTGTTGTTGGGTGCAGAAAAAAATTTAAGGCAATGAATGTATTTGGAAGTGAATGTAGCCAGCTTGTGAGTGTAGCTCTTGTCCCTACTTTAAATTCAACTCCAATTTTTATACTTCATATTTATCACTAAAGTCAGATTTCTACAATTTACAAGTTATTATTTATTTATGAACAACCTGTCTACATTGTAAATGATCTGATCATTATGTTCAAAATGTTAGGCATATGATTTTGATTGTTCGATTAGTTGCATTTAGGTTGTGTTCAAGCTGTTGCTTTGATCATTGTTTACTAGCAGTGTCAGTGGCTTTCTATACATTGCAATTGGATACATGTTTGATAATTTTTCTCTACTTAACTTTACATGTTTGATGTTATTTTTATAATTATTGTGATTTTTTAGCCTATTTATTATTATTTATAATTATTTTTTAATTTTTTATTATATTACTAGTCCGACCAATGATCTAACGGTTGAACTAGTAACCCGTTGACCCGGTCCCTTCACCGGGTTGATGTCCAGACCAGGTTTTAAAATACTGGTTATTTGCGATAATTGAGCAGCATGAACGTTGCGTTCGTATTGCATCACTTCCAATTGCAACATTGATTTCTCAGGTCGACTAGATGGCCCTTGCAACTTCTGTAGGGTCTCGTTCAGGACCCTCAGTCAGGGGTGGACAGCGACTGGACCAGCATTGGCAGGGCACCCTAGATCAATGCAGACAAGGGGATTCTCGTTACTGTGATTATTGTGACCGACCAGGACATCTCAGGGCTACTTGCTGGAAGCTCCATCTGGAGCATAAGCCACCTCCTTATGACCATACTGCTACTATTGCTGAGGTACCACCACCTACTGGCGTTGCTCTTGTTTTTGCTCCTCTTTAGCAAAGTGATATGAATTTTATCACTTCCCGATTGGATATACTTATGTCCACTGTGACTTCTCAGGGTCTGACTACTGTGGCTACCACCACTACAAGTATACCTCCAAATAGCTTTATATTATGTTAGGTTTTTCATGCACCAAAGCTGGCTATAAATCTATTATCTGTACATTAATTAGCCATTGATTTTTACAGTACGGTTGTGTTCTTATCTGATTCGTGTTACTTGCAAGACCCGAGTAGCCGAAGGATTATTACTGGGGGACATGAGAGAGATAAACTATATTATCTAGGCGACCCACCTCCAATTTCACCAGTTCCTCCACTTACATCATCTACACCGACTTTATCTTTATTTGTTCATAGCTTGCATGTTAATATTTTACTTAGTACTTGTTATTATGATTTTTCATCACAAACTGTTCAGTTGTAGTATGACCATTTTGGGTATACAAAATTTAAATATTTATGTATGTTATTTGCTGCGTTGAGAAGTGTTTGTGTTAGTGGTAAACTTGATTGTGTTATATGTTTCCTATCGAAACATGTTAGGACCAATTATATTCCTCGTATGCACCAGTCAACCAAATCATTTGACCTAATACACTCTGATGTTTGAAGACTCTCTTCTGTTACTGTTCTGTCAGGTGCTCGATATCATATGACATTTATAGATGATCATACCCATTGTACTTAGGTCTACCTTTTGCATAAGAAGTCTGATGTACTCCCTGTCATCACTCAATTTTTTCAAATGATTAAAACACAATTCGATATCATTGTTCGTGCTCTTTGTTCAGATAATACCAAAGAATATTTGTATGATGCCTTAGTGTCTCATCTTTCTTCTCAGGGTATCCTTCAGCAGCTCATTTATCCATATACGCTTGAGCAAAATGGAGTTACAAAAAGAAAAAATAAGAATCTAATATGGATGGTACGTTGTATGCTTAGAGGTATGGAGGTACCAAAATCTTATTGACATTTTGCTATTTTGACTTCTACATTTCTGTACAATTGTACACCGAGTCGTGTTCTTCAGCATAGAGCTCCCTTACAGGTCTTATTCCCTGAGTGGACACTTTTTCCATTCCTCCCTCGTGTTTTTGGTTGCACATATTTTACTCATAATAGATCTCCTACTCGTCATAAACTTGATGATAAAATAATTCATTATGTCTTTGTGGGCTATTATCATCTGTCTAAGGAGTATTAATGTTATGATCCTTTCAGGCACTGTATATATCACAATGTAGATGTTATATTTATTGAGCATATTCCTCACTTTTTTTCCAGTCTTGTGTCTGCCTCTCTAGTTGATGATACTCCCTTTGATTTTTCGTTACCACAGGAACCAAAGTCATTGGTTATTATTACTACAGAGTCACCAGTCTCTCTTCTTCCAGAGTCACTCGTCTTTGTCACCAATTTCACCTCTTTTGCAGGTTTATGTTCGTCGCCCTCACTCTTATTCCCCTACTGATATCTCCTCCACCTCAAGCGATGCAGGTAATATCTCTCAGTTCGTTGAGCATATTAATGCACTTGTTGTTAGTACTGATGAGATTACAGATAATAAGTCAATTACTTTACTTGATGAGACGTTGTCAGTAGAGGATGATGATTTAGATCGTCATCCAGTTGTTCGTTATGATTGGACCGCCAAGACTTTATATCCGATTTCTAATTGTGTTTCTTATGGTGATCTGTCTCCTATATTTCGAACTTATAGTATGATCTTATCAGATACGCCAATTTCTCTCTTTATTTCAGAGACTATGCAGGAGCCCCAGTAGATTCTTGCCATGTAGACGAAGATAGATGCTCTTCAACGTAATCATACATGAGATCTTGTCTCTTTACCTTTAGATATGAAGTTTGCTGTCTGTCGCTGAGTTTATATCCTGAAGTTTTTTGCTGATGGTATTATTGATCGTCACAAGGCTAGGCTTGTGGCAAATGGCTTTACTCAGGTACCAAATCATGATTTTGGTGCTACCTTTGCCCCAGTAGCAAAGTTGACTACCGTTCGGTTGATTATTTCTTTAGCTATGGAGTACCCTTGACCTCTTCGTCAGTTGGATGTGAAGAATGCATTTCTTCACGGTAATCTGGACGAGACTATTTACATAGATGCACCACCGAATTTTTGTGGTGAGAGGGAGTATGCTGGAAGGTGTGTCGACTGCGTAAGTTTTATTTATGGACTAAAACAGTCACCACGTGCTTGATTCTCTCGGTTTAGTGATGTAGTTATACGTTTGGGGTTCACCAGATGTCATTCTGATCATACATGCTTTATTCGACGGAATACATCTGGACAGTGTGTTTATCCTTTTGGTATATGTGAATGATATTATTATTACTGGGAATATTTATGGGACTACACAGGTCAAGGTAGACCTTAAGAAGGACCTCGATGTAAAGGACCTTGAATTTCTGCGATACTTTATGGATTAAGGTTGCCCGTAACAGCAGGGGTATTATTTTTTTCAAAGGAAGTATGTTTTGAATATTCTCTCAGACACTGGGATGCTGGGGTGCAAGCCGACATCACACCCATGATTCTAAACCTGAAGCTTACTACTAAAGGTGAGGAGTTGAGAGATCCGACTATCTATCAGAGGTTGGTAAGTAGACTTATCTACCTAGCTAACATTAGGCTAGACATTTCATTTACTGACAGCCGAGTTAATCAGTTTATGCACAGACCATGTCAGTCTCATCTTGATGCAGTTCATCATATTTTTCGGTAACTAAAGTCTTGTCTTAGATTTAGATTATTCTATGCATCTAAATCTCAGACTAGTTCTCTAACCTGTTGTTCAGATTCAGATAATAGGAGAGTGTATGACAGAAGATTTACTACAGGCTTCTATATTTTTTGAGGGATTCATCTTGTCCATTATAAGAGCAAAAAGCAGGCATTTATCTCCTGCTCTTTAGCAGAAGCAGAGTATCAGACACTGAAACTTGACCTGTGTGAGATTATCTAGCTGCGGTTGATTCTTGGCGAGTTTAGAATTTCTAGTGACTTCTCCATCCACATTATATTGTGATAATCGATCTGCTATTTAGCTCACTTCTAACCGCGAACTACACAAGAGGATGAAACATAAAGAGATCAATGTTCACTTTCTTCAAAAGAAGGTTAACTGTGGTATTGTCACTCTATCGTTTGTGGGGACCAGTGCTTAGGTTACGAATGTTTTCACCAAACGTGTCACTCCATCCATTCTCCGGGACTCCATTGTCAAGCTTGGTCTTGTTGACATTTTTGCGCAAAACTTAAGGGAGAGTGTTAGAGTTATAGTCTAATTTGTTAGGGTTTTCTTTTTCTTTTTTTACCCTTACTATGACTTTTATGTCTTGCCTAGACTAGAGGGACGTTCAGGTCTTCTTATATTATTGTTTGGCTATATATACAAAGCTCTACACTTAATTTGTATCCCTATTCACTCACAATTATTCCAAGTAAAAAAAACCTAGATTTCACACCTATGGTCCTCTAGCAATGCAATAATGGCAATCACTCACTTATAATTCTATTGCATACTCATATCTCTAAACTTTTCGTCTAACTCACCAAATTTCAAAAAATAAAAACTAGATTTCACAAATTCAATATAGAGGCTCAAGTGTCCTAATTTCCATTACACATAACCCAAAAACACTAATGTAAATGAAAAAAAATGAACATTGGGTACAATTACACAAGCACAAACAATATCATCAGGACAAAAACTCATTAATGTTTTTGATACACCGAAAAATAAACAGTAGTAACTTATGATACCCTAAGGGCTGGTTTGGATGGATTTTTGGTCCAAACCCTCCCAAACCCAAACCTTTTTTACAAATATGAAATTCAACAATGAATCCAATCCATACACATATTTGGTATGCAACACATATATGTGTAGAACATACGGATATATCATAATTATTAACAACTATTTGTCATGTAAATGACTATTTTGTCCCTTGATTAATCCAATTTATACTGTTAAGGGGTACAATTATCTTTTGCATCCTTAACCCCTTAATCCCTCAACCCATCTTCTCAAACTCACCTCTATTAGGTTTGACGAAATCCATGATCATGGATTTAATATCCGAACTAGTTGCGGGCTAGGTTTAGGAACCCAAGATTGAATTTTTAATCCAAACATGGAACACCAATCCCCCCCCCCCCAAACCCACAAAACAAACAGGCCCTAAAGGTGTGTTTGGATTAAGGATTAGGAATGAGGATTGAAAAAAATAACTCTTGGGGCCTATCTTATTCCATGTATTCCCAAATTTGAATACATAATTTGGGTC
The DNA here is from genome assembly GCA_963454935.2 of Ilex paraguariensis. Taxonomy (NCBI): domain Eukaryota; kingdom Viridiplantae; phylum Streptophyta; class Magnoliopsida; order Aquifoliales; family Aquifoliaceae; genus Ilex; species Ilex paraguariensis. Next base: position 173,962 of record CAUOFW020000721.1, on the reverse strand, counting down.
TAGTACTATCACTTAAAATTAGTCCAAGGCCCACATGAATAGTAATTATATTCCCACATACACCTTCTAAATTGAATCCATTTATTTGATGAGTTAAGGAATCCGGGTTGGAGTATTATTGAAACAAAATACATTTTTATCCCTAAGAAACCCTAGGATTGGACTAACTTGAGAGCTATGAAGTATGGATATTTCATTGTGGAAGACGTACCCGTATCGAATATTGTATCAAATACGATATTTGTCAGATAATAAATAATACATATCGGATACACCTTCTACGTATCTGATAATAATTAAATATTAGGATACTTCACAGATACTTTTGTGTTCGAGCAATATATATAATTTTTGAGTTAAATTTTGAATATCTTCTTTCAAATTCACATACCATCCAATACATTAACAAAAATTCATACTATTTCAAAAACACATGTATGTTTTTTAATATTATCTCCAATTATACTTCAAAAGAGCATAAAATAAATATATTATATTATAATCTTAACAAAAATTACTTATAAATAAACCGACTAGGTAAATATTAACTTTGATTCCTTTAATTAGTTACTTCACTTTAAGAATATATTATAGTGATACGCTATATATTTTTTTGACACTAAAAAGAATTACTAATTTTTTTTATTGTATGTTAAAAAACTACCAAAATATATAAGCATCAAGTCGGTTGAAAATAATAAAATAAAATATTTTATTATAGACGTATCTTGGTCGTACTCGTATCTAATTTTTTTATATTCTATCATATGGCCGTATTGTATTGTACTCGTATTCCGTGTCCATGCTTCATAATTTGGGTGTTCTTTGGTAATTTTAATAGTTATCCATCATTCAATACCCCATCCAAAAAAAATATTGTATGGAATAAGTTTAGGCTTATTACTTTTCAATACCTGAAACAAAGAAGGAATGAGGAGACATGGATTTTAGATTTGCCTTTCTTCTCCATTTTGATGAGTATGTGATAGATGGGGTTGTCCAATCTGGTAAATCCTAATACCTAATCAAAAAACACCAAGTTCATTACCTAATTTAACCCAAAAATTAAACTTAATTGAACTCAAATAACCCAATTTTTCAGCCTGAGGTGCCTTAATGTTTCATTCTCTGAATCAGTAGAGCAAGCAAAATGAAGAAATGAACATAACCATCCACTACATCACTGCAACCAATTATAGTCGGTCATTGAATTAGTCCTCAGGAAGCTCAAAGTACGCCCCAAAACAATTATTATAATTAAGAATGTAAGTCTAATTTACACGTAGTTGAAGTTAATTTCACCCAGGTCATACAATTATCGAACCCCTAAATTATAGTCTAACCATATACGTGAAATGTTCTGCGCTCGGGTTACACTAGATCAATAATTACAACTAAAATTCGAAGATATGCTCAAAAATACGAAACTAAAAATTGAATTTCAATTCGAAGCTAACCTCGATTGATTCGAAGCCCCAAAACTGCCTTCCTCATCCTCGCTATCATTCGCATCCGAATTCCACCCCGCCCGTTGTATCACCGTCTCCTGAGTCCTCCTTCTCCGCGTATTCCTTCGCCTATACTCCACCCCAACCAATACCACATGCACAAAACACTGCAAAGCATAGCCACAAATCCAAAGCCTAATCGGCACATTCGGCCGTTCCTCCACCGTAGCAATCAACATAACGACCGACACAATCACGAACGACAAGTTCCACATCATATCCAACGCCACCACTGGTTTCGAGTACCCCCAATCAGCACGCCGCTCCTCCAGCTGCCGCGCCGCAGTCTCTCGGACAAGCATCGACGGGCCCCGTCGCCCCGAGGCCCGTCCAAGCAGCATCGCTAGCGTCGTCGGCCGAGGCGATTCTCCAGCATCGGCCGCCTCCCTTGGCTGGAGGAGCGGTGCGGTCGTTGCTTCTGTTGGGGTTGAAGAAAGTTCGGTCATGTTTGAAGAGCCTAGTCTAGAGAGAGAGGGTGAGAAATAGGTGAGAGAGAGAGAAAGCTAGGAGCGATGGTGACATTTTATTTGAATTTTGTTCTGGGAGATGCTGACCAGAAGCCTCGATGGCTTTGTTATATAGGTGGATTTTACGAGGGTCACAGATGTCAGCGGTGCTGCTGGGAAAAACGACATTGTTTTGGTGTACAGAACGAGGTTGTTTCGTAAATGTTTGGAACAATCTATATAATAAAACATCTGACTATTTTAAAATTTTATCTTCCACACATTTTCTCTCCTAAATCTATTCCATCCTCTTTCGCCTCACCTGTCACTCCATTGTCAGAGAAGTCACACTTTTTTTTTTTGAATTGCACTGTGACTAAGGCACAGGTTACCTAGTGTATATATATTTTAAGTAATTTTTTTATTTAATTAAGAATAAGTCATTCACTTTGTGTGCATACAACTGTATAACACAAAAAAAGCTTTGTTATTCTACAAAGTTTGATTGTTTGCTGCGTTGAAGGGTTGATGGGGTTCAACGTGTTGACGTTGAGGAGAGAGAAAGGGACCTGTTTGGCGTGTTTTTAAGATATATTCCGGTTTATTAAGGGAAAATTACATTTTAGTCCATAAAACTCCGTACCAAATATCAAATTGGCCCCTTAAGTATAGTTTTTTTTTTTTTGAATGGTCCTAGAGTATAGACAATGATCAAAATTTTATTTGGTGTTTTATTTCGGTCACCTAATAAATTAAAACGTTTCGATATTTTTTGGAAACATTTTAACCCGTTTCGACAAAAAAAAAAAAAAAATTTAAGAATTATTTTTTCAAAATATTGATCAAAATATACCAAAATATTTTGAAATACCTTGAAAATTCCAAAATAATTGTGCAAAGTATTGAAATATAACAAAATATTTTGAAATATTATGAAATACCTTGAAATATTAGAATTTCGATTTCATCACTGATTTTTTTTGATCTCCTTGAAAACGAAAACATTTCAAATATTTCAACCTTTTCGAAACAATATTTTGATCATTGAGTATAGATTACAATGAGTAAATCTATTTTATTAGTGGAGGCAGAGGGTTCCTTGAGTATGGATTACAATGAGTAAATCTGTATTACTAATGGAGGCAGAGGGTGGGGTTGGGTGTTCTCCTGCGAAATGTCTATAATGTCATTTATTTTTTTTCTTAAATATACTTAATTGTACTATTTTATCAAGAAGACAAAACTTTTATAAGACAAGAAATATCATTAGACTAAAGACTCATTAGTTACTTAATTGTACTATCAATCACATGTAACCAACAATAATTCTTATAAAATATATTTATTCTATTTTCTTCCCACACTTTTCGTTTCTTCTTATCTGTACACAAGTATTGCTATGTACACGATCCCTAAATTTAAATAAAATGGCGATATAACGTGATGATCGATATATGATATCTCTGTCTATAATAAACTATTACATATATAGTGAACCTCGACGCACGGTTACATGTTAAAATCAATTATAAAAGTGTAATATAGAGAGAAATATGAGAGTGAGAAGAAACCGAGAGCAAATCAAGCAATTGAGTGGAGTTAAAAAAAAAAGAGTTATAAGTGGTTACTTAGACAGAAATACAAGATAATTATGAGGGATGCAGTTAAGTAGGGCTAAAGAAGGAGTTTGTGTGATTATTTGGGAAAAATGAAGGATCGTACTCCCCCTTTATAATAGTAATAGATGCTGAATGAGGTAATTGTTGGAATGTATATGATTTCACTATATCTTTGTGTTGACTTGTTTTTGTATGATAGTATTATACTTAGGTAACGTTAGACTGTTGGGGCCTTGGGCGTCATGGTTCCCTAGGTCTCAAATATGGAATTTTTTATCCCCAAGTTTTAGGACCAAAGTTTCTATTTTTTATGTTATTCCCCCCCCCCCCCCCCCTTTTCCCCTTCTTAAGGTTTTAATTTTTGTAACTAGTTTTATTTGATCTCCCAGTTTGAATTTTCTTATTCTGTTATGGTAGATGATGACATGTTATTATCATTATACTAAATATTTATTGATTACAACAATCAAATTCTCCTAATTTTATCCGTGTGTCAAATATAGTTTATTTGCGTTTCTCATTCATATTTTAGATAGAGAGTGAAATAATAACAAATATGTGCGTCTTTTTGTTTATCTAAGGTTGCTTTTGGTAATCTGTTGTTTTTATTTTTTCTATTTTTGTTTTCAAATTTTGTAAAAAATAAAAAATTAAAATGTGTTTTTGATGTGCTTCTATTTTTTATAGCAAATTTGTTTTAAAAATAAAGCCAAAAAAAAGAAACAACGCGTGCCTCAACCCAGCCTTTTAACGAGTCTGTTGGAAAAAATGGTTTTAAACAAGATTTTTTGAGCATCTTGAAGCTTAAATAAAAGTGAGACTCATATCTCGAAATTGATGGGACAAAGTTTAAACGTGTTCTCTTTCGCGAGGAGATAAACGTTATATATTTATTTGTCTAAACTCATTAAATATTGAATGAGAAATTATGTCTTAAAGTGATCCATTTGAAGTGATGAAATAAACTAAGATAAATGTAGTGAAATAAGGCTTGTCCCACATTAGAAGAATATTAACATTTTGATAAGTTAATATACTCTTAGTTGGCTTCATGAGCTTGACCCCAAGAGGTACCACACTTTTGTGAGCAGAGCAAGCACCTATACTACCTTGTTACCACAGACTCGCTGCCCGCCACGTCATAACCCCACCCAGCCGGGCCGAACTTGGGCAAAAAAAATATAATCTTTTTAGACAAATTTTATTTAGAGCGGTTTGGGTCATGGGTCAAACCAATCAAATCCAAACGCGGATTGTAATTAAAATCACAATCAAAACTTAAATCCAACTGGATTTTTAAATTTTCTATCCGTTATTTTAAATTTGGCATCGAAATTGAGCTTGGTTCATTCAATGAATAATTGTAAATTTATGTAACGATCGAGATGAGGGTTATTCATGAATTTTATTCACTTTATTTTATGTCAAGATTGTAGAAAGATTACTGAACTCCAGCTTAAACAAAATACGAAAATTCAAATAAAATAAAGCGTGTGAATCACTAAGGACCACCTTGCAAGACTAAATACTCTTGGATGACCGATAACAAAGCAGTACCATGAGAGAAAGGTGGCAATAAAATTTGAATATATCCGCGATCTAGGCAAAGGTAGCAATCCATTCTATAGTTCTTCTTATTACTTCTCGTGGGAAAATGACAAAAAGACTGTTCACTCAAGAGATACTTTTTGCCTGTTCAAATTAAAGAATGTGTCTCTTCAATCTGAGCAGTGACATCTCATACCTTTTCAGTCGATCGAAACAACAACTAAGGTTCTATAAATAGATTGCCCCATTACCATTTTAATCGATTCCAATTTTGGATTCTAGTTTTAGAACCGTAAGATAGAATTTCATTTTATAATTAGATTAAGTAATGCTATAAATCTAAAATAGAATTTTATATTTTGTAACTGCTTTACTTTGATTAATTACTATACTTGTCACAATCAGAATTGTGTATTTTGTTAGACTGTTGATTTTATTGTTAAATTATTACTTCTGTTTGTTAATTGAAATGACAACTTCAAATGATTTTGTTCCTCTTGCAGTATTTCGTACAACCGTGAGTGTGTCTAAGGGGGAGAAGCTTGAGAAGTTCAATAGATTGAACTTCAAACGTTGGCAATATAAAATGTTTTTCTATTTCACCATCCTTAATCTTGAGAAGTCTATTAAGACAAATGTTCCTTCACTTGATGAGAATAAAACTAAAGTGGAAAATGTGGTTGTTGTCGATGCTTGAAAGTATTCGGATTTCTTGTGTAGAGATTACATCTTCAATGGCTTAGACAATACATTATACAATGTGTATAGTGTTGTCAAATCCGCAAAAGAACTTTGAAAATCCTTGGACGAAAAACACAAGACTGAGGATACCGGCACAAAGAAGTTCATTGTTAGTAAATTCTTGAAATTTAAAATGGTGGATTCCAAGACTGTCATATCCCAAGTTCAAGAACTTCAAGTTATCCTTCATAACATTCATGCCAAGGGTATGTCTCTTAGAGAGTCGTTCGAAGTGGCTGCGATCGTGGAGAAATTATCACCCCTATGGAAAGATTTCAAGAACTATCTCAAGCATAAGCGCAATGAGATATAACTTGAAGAATTGATCGTTTTCTTGAGGATCGAGGAGGATAACCATAAATTCGAGAAGAAAAGTGGAATTTTTAATTCTGTGGAATTTAAAGCCAACATAGTTGAAAGTGGAACCAAGACAAACAAGAAAATGAAGCACAATGACAAAGGTATAAATCAAAGATCGAAGATATACAAGGGCAAGTGCTACAATTGTGGCAAACCGGGGCATATTTCAAAATACTGTCGTAAGCTAAAGAATTTCAAGAAGCTTAATACTCAAGCAAATATGACTAGATTGGACAAACTTTCTATTGAAATCAACGACATTAATCTCTCCGCAGTTGTTTCAGAACGCAACTTAGTAGGTAACCCCAATAAGTGGTAGTGGACACCGGTGCTACTTGGCATATTTGTTCTAACAAATAGACGTTCTCTATTTATAAAAAACTAGAGAATGATGAGCAACCCTATATGGGGAATTCCTTTACTTCTAAGGTTGAAAGAAGTAGAGAGATGATACTCAATATGACATCTAACAAGAAACTCACCTTGAATGAAGTGCTTCATGTCCCAGATATTCGCAAGAATCTAGTGCTCGGTTCCTTACTTAGCAAGAATGACTTTAAGTTTGTAGTATTTGTATCTAATAAGTTTGTACTTACAAAGAATGAAATGTTTGTACGGAAGGAATAAATAGTGATGGTTTTTTAAGCTCAATGTAATAACTATTGTCACCACATCTTTTAATAATAAGGATGAGTTGGATTTTTCTTATTTGTTTGAGTCTTCTAATATATGGCATGCTAGACTAGTACATGTTAATTATGATGTAATTAAAAATTTAATTAATTTGAATGATTTGTCTAAGATGTCAATTGATCCAAATTATAAATGTGAAACTTATATGGAATCAAAGTTGACAAAAACATCTTTCAAGTCATTTGAAATAAGTACCAAACATCTTGAATTAATTCACAATAATGTTTGTGACTTAAAGTTTGTGCAAACAAGAGGTGATAAAAAGTATTTTTTTTCACTTTTATTGATGATTATGTTTACTTAATTAGAAGTAAAATGAGGCTATTGATATATTCAAACATTATAAAAGTGAAGTTGAGAATTAACTTAGCAGAAAGATAAATGCACTAAGAAGTGATAGGGGTAGTGAATATGAATCTTCTTTTGAAGAGTTTTGTATAACACATGGAATCATTCACAAAATAACTACCCCTTATTCACCGCAATCAAATGGTGTAACTAAACGTAAAAATCGAACATTGAAATAAATAATAAATGCTATGTTGTCAAGTTTGGGTATACCTCGAAACTTGTTGGAGGAAGTCTTATTATCTATTATTTATGTTCTTAACAAGGTGCCTTGTTGAGCGTTCAATAATCAATGCACAAGACTTTCACTTTTTTTGGAATAAAATAGGGGCTCACTAACTTTTTCACCACCAGGATAGGGAAAAATTGTCTTAGAGACTAGAATCGAAATAGGCCTCATAAGAAAACTAATAAGACACTATATGAATTATGAAAATGTCGAATACTTTTTTATAAATTCTTAAAAGTGTGAAGATATCTAACAAAAATGACAATTTCTGAACCTAAAAAAATTAAGATAAGACTAGAAACCATTGATTGTGTATTTATTCAGTGCATATCAATTTCTTGTTCATAAATCTAAGATCTGTGATGTCCATATTAATACAATTATTGAATCAAGGAATACGTCATTCTTTGAAAATAATTTTTCATTTAATATGTCACATGAATCAAACTCATTAAAGAGAACAATTAAGACTATAACTAATAATGGTCAAAATAAAGAGTTCATTAAAGATGAACCTAAACGTAATAAGAGGACAAAAACTTCAAAGTCATTTGATTATGATTTTCTAACCTATAAAGAGTTCATTAAAGATGAACCTAAACGTAATAAGAGGACAAAAACTTCAAAGTCATTTGATTATGATTTTCTAACCTATCTATTAAAAAATAATCCTAAAAAATTTCAAATAAGTTATGTCCTTCCCTGATCCTCTTTATCAGAAAAAAGGTGTTGATTTTAAAATTAAATCCGTTATGAAGAATCATATATGAGAGTTGGTAAATCTTCCAGCAAGTATTGTCTAAAATGACGTAACCACTTCCGTCAAAAAACTTAACGATCCGTTTATGTGAAGACTAAAATGACGCAAATTGAATATTTTATGAAATAAATTGATAAAATTGATACATTGAAATTTAAACTGATAAAAAATACATACTTTAGAGAGAAAAAATACTATTAACCCTTCCTTGAACTACATGAGAAAAGATTCTATCAGATAACTGACAAGGAAAATTGAACATTTCTGCAATATATAAAATCAATAACAACTTCGTTGCACAGTGTTTGTTGTTTATGCTTTTGGAGAAGATGAACGAGAATAAATATGTCGGTTGTCAAATTTCAGCCTTTTCCATCAATGGGATCGGTGTAGTAAACATAACCTCAGGGTGATACGTTCACCTATATTTTCAAAAAGGACAAACTACTTCCTATGCCAACAGATACAGAAGCCAACGAGTACCTCTAAATAACACTCGCATTGAGATTCTTCATGATAGAAATGACTTTCCAAGCAAGCTTGTCATCTGCCATCGACCACTTGCAGCAGAAATATATTGTTTCTTTGTCGGGAGTACTATCAGTAGTTCTGTGAGGGCAGTCGTCCTTCAAACAAACAGAGACATGGAAAGACTCTACTTGAAGATGTTGCCTGCAATCTTGGATATCCAATTCAGTAAGTTGATTTGAAAGTTTTGCAAATAGTAGGTGCAGCAAGGAGCATTTTTTCAAAATGTGAGGCAAATCTCCAGATGAAAGATCATTGGTTTGGGTCTTTTGCAAGCTTCTAACATCTACAGGACAGCAATGAGCAAATTTTACTTCATGCTTTTCTCCTCCCAACATGACCAGAAGCTCATCCTGGTGTAGAACCTTGGCCTTCTTGTTTTTCTCCATAACCATGATACCTTCAACTACTCTTTCATCACGTACTTGCAGCAGAGACTTTGCCCTGAAGTCTGTGGAACCCAAATCAGAGTTCTCTCTCGAACTTGTTTGGAGGAACTTGAACTTTGGACTCAATGAACTTTGGATAAGTGTGTCTGTTGCATCTGCTTTTGCATAATGAGTTGAAGGAATGCACACAGTTTCATTATTTGCAGGATAATAGCATTGTATCTGCAACTCAGATTGAATTCTTTCTTTAAGGTCAGCCATCTTAGGCTTTTCACCATGTACAAGTATCACATGCTTGGGCTCAAGAAATTTGATAAGATCCATGATTCCTTTGGCATCTGTATGAGGACTGAATGACAACTGATGAATCTGCAATCCCAAAAGTGCCAAACACACAAGTATATTAATACCTAAATTAAAAATTAGGATGATTCTAGAACATATACATCTAACTTCAAAACATAAAGCATTTAAAATCATCCAGAAAACAAGATATCATATCAAGAAAAGAGGTAAAATTTGTCCAATTTTGAAAGTTAAAAGGGGCACGATTATTATATAAACATATGCAATTGCAACTGTTACTGTCCATGAAAATTGATGATGAATAGATTAGGGCCATTTTACTTGCACAACATGCATGGAAATATGGAAGACTAAATTTTGAGGAGATAAACATATAATTGCACATTCATTTGTACTTCTATCAGGGTGAAGCCAGAAGGTACCCAACTTCCCACTTCCATTACCAGAAAAATATAAATTAATCCCCAATAGAATGTAATATGATTTAATATGTATACAGCATCATTGTTGTACTTATACTTTCTTCTTTCATAGCACATTGTGGGCCGATGTAACCAATGAGAACATTGTTTTTGGAATGAAAGAAGCAAACTAATATAGTAAGCAGTGTTGTATCATATATACAAAGGCCAAAATGTTCCTAAGTTATACTAGGAATAAGGAATCGCGGGTACTCCAATATTCCACAATCTGGGTTGCGCGGCCCCAAAGAGGGCGGATTCGGGATCTAGACTGCCAAAATTTCTTGGCCAAAAGAGTAACCCAAATCTCTTCTAGATGCTTTATTTCTTTATTTTGATGGTTTTGTAACTTATATTTTGATTTGTTGTTACAAATATGTAAAACTATTGAATATTATTACTCACAATCATTAGCTAGTATGTTGTTTTGGATTTTGGATTGCTCTGCAATCATAAAATTAATATCAATGAATTATGTGTGTAGATGTATAATTACATATCATTTAGTTTTATAATAAAAGTGATCCAGACAAGGGTTCCAAAGTGAATTAGCTAAGTTAAACCCCATAGCACTGCGTTTTGCATGGAGTATTATAACAGATAACCGTGCCAAAACAACCCACTATACTGGTAACGTTAAGTTATACCCTCTATAAGAGAGAATAAGTAATGTCCCTCTAGTAAGGATGCCTGTAGCCGTATACAACATGCCGCTGGAAAGCACCCATAATTCACCAAGGTTGTAATATCTATATCCTCGAGAACTTGTCATTGTAATCTGTACCCATGGGTACAAAAGCAATCACTACCGACGCTACACAATTCTTCAATATTCCCTGTTGTTCAACCTGCTGGCCAGCTCTAAAGCAGCCAGCACGGGTCGGTAGGCAGGTGAGACCAAAATGGGCAGGCTACTAACCAAGGCAAGCCCAGTTTGATAAGCATCCAGTATTCTAGTAAATAAACATTTATCTAAGTTTATACTATAAGTCTATAACTTATACGACATATGTATCAGATTCTACCTGATACATCTTGAATATTTTAGAATATCTTAATTTCGGATACATTTTGGATATGCTACTTGTTACAAATAACATCTTCTTGTTGCATCGAAACATATAAATGTTGACTAATCTGGCTAACATTAAACTTGGTAAACATGAAATGGTTGAATACTTGAAGATTGAGACTATTCAAGAATACACATTGAATGGTGAGATTACGAATTAAATTTCTGATAATAGATCCATAACCAAAAAAGTGTCTGTGATTCTTCCAAAAGAAATGAAACAAAAGATACAGCAGAATTAGGACAGTTATTGTATGAAATCTACCAAATGCTAGATGCAAAAGCGCATAATAGATCGATATGAACATCCCGTAATAAAACCAGTTGTTGCTCTAGTACGATTAGTATACAAAGGAGATAAACTAGAGCTACATATATGATTTTTTTTATTTTCATTGGAGTAGATAATTGTGTAAATAAAATAAGTGTTTTAAAAACAAACATATGGAGTCTTGTGCAAAAAGGTACAATTTTGACCTCTAAATGACTAAATTATTTAGTATGTCACAAGCTTAACAAGGCCATCTTAATTCTTAAAGCCACAAGACTTTCTTTATCCTCTCTTATTCACTCAGTCTTTCTTTAATTAGAAGGTATCATTACAACTTATATTATGTGATGAAGTTGAATAACTAGTTGCAGCCCCTTGAGCTAGTCAACCGGGCTCCACCTTACTTGACCAGAGCCAGCAAGTATCAGTTTGTGCACCTATACTGCTCTAGATCAATCTAGGTAGTCATCATACTATTGTTCACACTAGAACTACATTAGCAATACTGTTTGTGAGCTAATCAACTGAATCACCCTAACAATGAAAGTAGATGTGCAGAAACAACAGAGATAAAATGAAAATGAAAAATTATGTAAGTCCAATTTCACCCCATCTAGGACATTTGCAAACAACACAATAAAACACTGTAAAGCATGGAAATGGAATGTTCCACAAGGGCCAGCACAGAACCCACATATGCCTCTTCTTTCAGATCCCTTCAAAATAAGCAACTGAAAGATCCTAGATTTGTGGACCTCTCAGCAGCCAGCACCTAAGAGATTCCTCAAAGTGATTTTTCCGATTCATGAACAGTATATCTGCAGAGCTTTTTTAAATAAACGCAAAAAACCATAAAGAGCTACAATGTTTATACTTTATATATATTTAAACACATGAAATAAGGTTAGATTCTTCCCTAAATCAAAATATTCAATAGAACACAACCAAGAACCATCTTCCAATTGCTTCACAGAACTTAAAATGAGTGTAGATCAGAGCTATCAAGTGAGAAACTAAAGAGTGGTTGGCTAAAGGATCTAAATGAAGAATTAAGGCTGTTAACTTCGCCGTTTGGGTTTTTGCTGAAATCCTAGTAGGAATTGGGTTTCACCCTGATTCAAGAATACATTTTCAATTTAGATATATACATCTAGAAGTATCAACTGGAAGCTGTTCACAACACAAAGAACGAGAATATGAAATAGGGCTACTTAACTAAACATTTGTGCAGTAGAAACGTCCGAGAGAATATCAATAAAAGGAGTTTTGAATATAAATATCCCCACTTTGCTTCAAGTCCTAAGAAAGCACCAAAAAGTTATCTTAGCATTCCTTATTTATTTGTTTCAATTTTGGGAATTGAGTTAGACTTTGGCTTGAACCAGACTTTTTATGATCCCAGTCTTCCCAAGTTGACATCGACTTCAAAAATTTCAAACAATGCTGTTCCAAATTTTGTGGCTAAGAGACCATAGATACAAAAAAGATTATGGATATCTCAGTCAAATGAACATTTCTAGAGCAAGGATACGTTATTCAAATCCAGGCCAAAAAAAGAAGAAAAGGGATAACATACAAAATTTACAGAACACATATGTCTAGAAAAATAAGGTAAACAAGGGTAGCTGTATTCTGCAGAGTATGTAATAATCAAGAACCTTGCATCGCACATCAATTTGGGTGTCTTCATCCACATTAACCTTGGTGGGTGTTTTACATGACATCAATCCGTGCCCCACGGTTCCAGCCACACAGTAACTAGGAAAGAACACAAGAAGAAACATTAATAAACTGCAACTTGAGAACTATAATTTCATTACAGCACTTACATGCCCAAACCCGCTTGGCAGAGAAGGGGGGTGAACTGGAAATAAAAGATAACTAGTGAACTCACACATGTAAATAATTACAAAATTTTCAATTGAGAGTTCAATTGGAACATCTAAATACTCTCAACTTTGCTTTTAGTGTTAATAAAGAAAATTCAAACCAAAATTCTAGTTCAAAATGCATCTATATATGAAATTATGCTTCATGCTATTTGCACACAGAAGGGGTTAGCAGGAGGACCTTCTTCTATATATTGAATTACCAATTAGAATTTTTAAATCACTAAACAGATCAAAATGTATGATATTTCATGCAAGTTTTGGAAGATTTGTGCCACTTAGACAGCAAGTGATCCTCAAACAGCTTGTCTTTTTCCAAGCACGGCTACGGCCACAAAAGATGTAGTTGACAATAATGAAAATCTCTTAAGTAGGCATGTTTGTACTGACTACAATCTATTTGTATTTCCAACATATATAGGAATTAAAGTTACAATATGTAGCTCAACAGTCCCAAAATTGACTAACTTGATGGGAAAGCCCATGTTAAAATACATAAAATTTTCCTCAATAAGGAGTGAGATCAGGTCCTGTGGTGCTGGGCTTAGGGTTCAATATAATTGGCCTCTCCCAATAAGAGTGGTAATAAAACATATGCATTAGAAATATGCATTTTTTTATTATTTAAAACTTAGACTCTTAGTTGGGACTTGGGATTATTGCTCAAAGTTTGCAAACGATGGTTTGGAAGAGGCAGGACCAGGATCCTACCAGAGAAATCGTGAATTGACTAACAAACCAAAAACTGAGTTGTACAGGAACATAACACTCTAGCCAAGCATACATATTTATTGTTGTTTGATGCCAGCTAAAAATTGAAAAGAGTATCTATCAAAATCCTCGCTTCATTGAATAACTGAAGTCAAGGGGGTGGTATAATAGTCCAACGACTGGGAAATGGCAGAGATTTAGAAAGAGCATTATGATTTGTCAGGGCTCTTTCATCACAGAGTACACATATTGCAAGGCAATCAGACTTTATAAGAAGGTTTAATTTGCAATTTCTAAATTGAATGCTTGAAAACTATGCCGGTGAATCAAAAACCAATTGTGTCGTCAAGGGTTTAAGCAATGACTGTAACATAAAAGGTACCCTGGCAGTGTCACAAGATTTGCCTCACAGGGAGCCCAATGCTTGAAGACCTCGAGCGAAAACCCACCACTGATCATCCCTGGCGTAGCAAAGAGAACACAAGGTCCAGGAGCATTTATCAGGGAACGGTCAAAACTGCAAACTGCAACAACCAAATCCCAAATAGTGATGAAATCAGTAAAATACCCAACATATTATCCGGGTACATTTTTATTAGAGATATGATAGGATCTAAAAAAATCCATCAATATCCAATAGAGATACGATAGGATTCAAAGAGACCATCGATATTTAGGTTATCTGGATAAATATGGCTGATGATGGACTTGCATGATACTTATCTTTATCATATGTAATTCTCACCCTATAAATAGGGTTGAGCCCCATGAAATCAAGCACCTTCAATAATACATCAGATGTAGCCCATAGGATGTTAGGCTATGTGCCGAATAATGTATTTCTTGGTACTCTTATTTTCCTTTCTTTTTCTTATTTCAAATTTTCTCAATTTCTACATGGTAACAGAGCGGGTCAATCGGACCAAACTTTAAATTTCTTTCCCTTCACCAATACTTCACATCAATTGATCTTCCTATTGAAGACATTAAGCTTGGCTAGGGTCTCACTACTGCAAACCGATATGCATGGCTGAAAACAAATACCAACTTCAATAATTCGCTATCCTCCACCCGTGACTTAACGGCTTGCTATCTTATCTTTTGTTTCAACGTTTTGATTTGTAACAAACATCAAGTTAGGCTACCTTTGTTCATCATAGTCATTAGTTGGACTCTTGGAAGTTAAACCTTGAAAAGAGGATAACTCAAAGTGGGGTATCTTGTGAAAATGAAGAGTTGCATGTGGAATGAAAAAAACAAAGTACAGAAAAAAATGAAAAAAAAAATTAATGTCTTGAGGGAGTTTGAGGAGGAGTTTATCACCAAAACTACATCATCCAATTGACAAGCAACCACCCCGTGTTTCAGTTCAAGTTGAACACTTCAACTGATAATTTTAGTGTACCAACTTGAGAGGGAGTTATTAGAGATATGATAGGATCATAAGAAATTCATCAATATCTAGTAGAGATACGATAGGATCCAAAAATGCAAACTACAACATCCAAATCCCAAATAGTGATGAAATCAGTGAAACAACTACCCAGTGTGTATACCAACGTATTATCCTAGTACATTTTAATATAATATGTATCGGCATCAATATGGTAAGACATTGTTCAATTGAGTCAACATCGCCAAATTCAATCATGGATGATGTAAAACCCGAAAAAATTTGAACTTTTTTATAAAAAAGAGCAAAACAGTAATTTGCCACTATAGTACGAGTTAAAAACCCGTATTTCTCTAGAGTTCGGATGACGAAACGGATCTCACCGTTAGATTCGTCTTGCGAAATCTAGTTATCCAGACAAATTTCATCGAATTCTGAGATAATCGGATTATTTACATTTTACGAGACGGCCGGGTCTTGAGTGACCCAAAAACGAATTTTTTAATAAAATTTTAAAGTTAAAAAATAATTTAAAACAAGTTGAATAAAAATATTTGAACTTAAATTGGAGTAAAATTTAATCGTTTCAGGGCGAAAACGGACCTGGGAAGAGGGGCATGTGGCGCGACATGGACCAAGCGTTAAAGTATATAAATAAGGACTAAAATCTGATTTTTTAGAAAACTCTCTTCTAGTTTGCTGCTGGGTTTAACCTTGGAAGAAGAAGAGAGAAAAATAATAGAATTTCAACATTTCCTCTTAGATCTACGAAGTTTCGCCAGTCGGAATTCTTCGAGCCAAGTATTAAAGTCGATCTCCTCTACGAAGGTTACACAACCCTACCAAAAACGAAGGCTTTCACCGAAGGTTCGAAAAATGAAATTTTGAAAAAAGCTTGGATTAGAGCTTGGATTGAATTATTGAAGCTCTCTACGTTAATTTTACGCTTCAAGAGGTAGGATTTTCATCCTACTTAGGTTTATTTCCAGCCTAGGATGATTGTATGAAATGGGTAGGTCGTTAGATTTGATTTAACAAATGTCTATTGTATTTGAAATGTGAAATGGGTATTAGAAATGGGCAAAATAAATTCTATCTTGACTTGAATACATAAGAATTGCTAGATTGTGATTTCTTGAAATTTTGATAATTAGGTATGTGGAAATCACTAAATGTGATTTTTTTATTTATGTGATGATTATGGATATTTTTATGTGATAACATGATTTGGTGCCTTGAAGGTGTTTGACTAAATGCCTATGTAAAAATTAAGTATGTCATTGCATAGATTATGTATGACATGCTTGAAAAAAATTATTGTTAAATGTGAATGTTGGTATATGCTTATGATATATTGGTATTGTGATGACTTTATGGAAGTTATATGCTGGATATAATTTGCTATGAAAATATTAAATGTGGTTAAATTGGCTCATATGACATTCATTGCATATGGGGCATGACATTGATATTGCAATGCTACATTACATTGTATTTGCACAGAGGCATCGTATTCATGGGCATGAGACATGAGTGTGGGTGTGTATACATAGTTATCAAATGTCATTCTTGGTGATTGATACTTGGACTCGGGAAAAATTGGATTGAAGATTCGACTGAGTCGCATTGTTTGCATGAAAAACTTGTATTAGGTATAGCAAGTAGGACTAGATTCTCCCTCGGGTGCAAGATCCAATTACTTGATTTATACACTCTCCTGTGGTGAAATTCTAGAAAAGTGTATCGGTGTGCGGAACCGGCGGTGCGACACCAAAACTCCGCTACCCAACAAAGACACATAATTTTATTTTATAAAATAGTCATTCGATGTGTAATATCCAACAATGATTTTGTTTTTATAAACACATGACTTTTATTTCAAAATGATCATTGGATGTATGTCATCAATGATGGATTTATTACACATTGGCATTGCATTGTGTTGTGGGAACCGGTGAGGGCTCAGGTCAAAGTACATGAGTGAGTCTCATCTCATTTCATGGCATGATAGAATTTCAACATTGAATTGCATATTCTTGTTTGGGATGGTTGTTGCTTGTTAAATGTTACATGTGAACATTTCATATGCACTTAGGTTAGGGAGTAGCCTCTGTAGGTGATACCCTATTGAGCATGACTCACCCTATATGGGAAACATTTTAGGTGCGGGGTTCACGCCGATGGAAGGCTCTCAATCAGGGCCTAAATATTGAAGAAAAGCCAAAATGTGGCTTTAAATAATGTTTTTTGTAAAACTAGACTTGTAATTTAGTTTTTGGCATGTAATGTATGTACAAGAATTGTAATCGAATTCATATGGACTATTTTTAATGTAAAATTGCATTTTGTTATATGTTTACTCATAAATGGACCCGGTGCACATCAATGTTGTATGATTGTACAGGTTATATTTTGGGTAGAACTCCCCGTACAAAGGAGACTGTCCGAATTTCGTTAAATTATGGATCTCGATAAATGGAGCATAACAGCGTGATATCGAGTTACACGATATCCATGAGTTATCTATGAGTATTCCGCGAGTTGATAGATGATCAATGGGTTGATAAAGAACCCCCGGTTTTTTGGGCATCACAAATAACACTGCACAAATCATGAAGAATGAGATGGGAGTAAAATAATGTCACTGAAATTACCTAAATTTTATGAGATCTAGCATCTAGTTGGCAATTTGCCATCCTATAACAGTTCCCTTAGCTATGTGAATGATGGATCGAAATTTAGGTGGAAAAACCTTTAATGACTTAAACAGTCATTTATATTTCGCTGATGATCTTCAACTATCATAATTCATATGGATGAAACAGAATTCTTTATTTAAATAATAATGCCTTGGAACCAGGGAACATAAGCAAAACCTAAAGCACAACAATGCATGTCTATAAAAACATTTGTTGTCAAAATTATTAATAGAGGAGAAATTGTTTTCATAAACAATTTAAAAATAGTCGTTCTTAATTTCAGGTTCACTAAAACAATAAACAAAAATTTTTTTGCTGAGTTTCTCAAACATTCAGAGTTAATCTCATAGCTAGAATTGAGTCTTTATCTCTTCTTTTCTCCTTCACATTGGACCACCATTGGCTGAAAGACAATTCTTTTAGTCCTGAATTTCAGCTCGTTCAAGGCAACTCATGGTTATAAGACAACGAACGTTGCAGAGTTATCTAAACAAAACCTAGAATACCATATACTTCCAACTTGAAGGCATGGAAAGATGGTTTAGAAAAATGAAGGAAGTGTGATAAAAAGTATGGGAATTCCAAAAGCAGGGTACAGGGTGTTGGGTGGAAGGAAAGAAATGTACATTCTTTTTAGCTAATTGACCACAGAAGTATCTGTGAATGGAAACTGTTGCAGATACACCTGTTTTCACAGTTATCTAACAAATACAATTGATATTGTTTTCTCCATAAATAGAATGCTTTGATTAAATGACAGAAAGCACAAGACCCGGTACAAGCAAGTATACATTGGATTTCATGCCCCTACCACAGTCCAATTATGTGTAAAGTCTAAAAGGGAATGGCTCAAAGGTGTGGACAAGGAAATCCAAAGGAAAAAGGAGTTAAGAAAGACAAACAAAGCTTAATACTCAATTGACATTTTAATGTGATGTATCATCTCAAAAAAACAAGCAATTTAAAGTCTAGAAATGGCAGGACCATTAGAGTTTCAACTTGATGCAAAAAATTGGAGTCGCCCAGTGTGACTATATGAGATTCAGAGTAGAAAGCAAAGCTAGTAAACTTGTGTTTTGCGTGATTATGTTCTGCGCAATTCAAGTGCTCACGCTAAAGATAGCTCTCAACATTTAACATGTTCACTCGAGTTAGTGTGATTCACAAGGAAGCAAACACTACAAAATTTTCAAAATTTTGCCATGATATGTGACACCAGGAAATTTATACGATTCTGGCTGACTAAGCACTCTAGAGTCTAAACACAATTAAAAGCTTCATTTCCCAAAAAAATTATATAAACTATTACAGAACAACTATCACCATCACTCTGGAAGTCAACAATTGAATTTGCAGAGGTACCATTTTTAAAATCGAATGCATTGCGAGTAGCATATGTATCTTTCACCTTTTGGCTGGTCCAGTTGATGAGTACTTTGTAATACATATTAGCTTGAACAGTCAAACCTGAAACAGTATCAATCCAGATGATCAATAAAATGAGAAGCACCACTAGAGAGCGACTAATTGATAAGATTCACCACCAACAATGCCACTCCAAATGATTTTTCAAGTGTGCCCAAAAAGTAAGCATGGATACAGATATGGATACGATTAAGATATATTGATAAGACAAAACCTAAAAAATTATAATACAGTCCAAGATACGTCTATAGTAAAATGTATTCTATCTTTTTACTACTATCTCACAACTTCCTAATTATAATTTTTAATAAATTCTCTAATAATAATACAAAAAATTAGTAGTTTTTACTTTCATGAAAGTATTGATTATATAGTATATTCATAAAGTGAAAGTGACTAATTAAATAAATTAAAACAAAGATTTAACTAGTTGGTTTAGTTAGAAATTCTTATTGCCACGATTTATTGCGTAATTGACTCATTTTATACTAAAATGACATATGACAGTAGATAATACTTAAGAAATACTCATGTGTCGTTAAGGTCGTATAGATTTTTTAGTTTATGTGTTACATTATATGTGAATTCGAGAAAAAAAAAAGACAGATTAAATTAAAAAATTATACATATTGCTCCATGTATGCACTTTAAAATGACACAACAAATTTATAGGTATGTCATGCAACAAAATTTTGGAGGTATGTGCATTTCTATGAAATGACTTCATACGTGCAGGCATGACACAGAGTTGATAATTACTAGAAGCACAGGCCAAGTAGGGCTGAAAATAAACCTCGGGCTTGGCTTGGTTATGTGCTTGTTTACCTAAATTATCAACCAAGTCTCAGTTATATATTGATACTTGTTTGACAAATGAGTCAAGCCTAGGCTTGTGAACACGCAAGCCTTATGGGTACGTAAGTACATTTGAGAAATTCTTGTGTCATTCTCGCAGAGTTTTGCAAATTAGAGATGATCCTTGGCAAAAAGATTAGTATAAAACTAATATAAACTAGACAAGAGGAAAAACGGCGCAAATAATTATTCTATTATGACTCACATCACCACTATTCATGTCTCCTACTGTGTAATTGTTTACATTTTTAATTATTACAAAAATAGTGACATGTCCAAAAGATATCCAACTTATGCTTTTTGTAATATGCCAAGCTTGGCTTTAGAGCAAGGCAAGTGTAAGCAAACCTTAGCCAAGTCTGAGTATAATTAGCCAAAGCTTTGGCGAGCCTAAGCCACACCTGAACTGTTGTAAGTTTGAAATAGGCCAAGCCCAAACTACCTACAACTCAGCTGAGCTCACTCAGGACAGGCAATTAATAACACCTGGGCCTAATAGGAAGGAAACTAAGGATCTTTCTTTTTTTTATTCCTTTTTTTTTATTTTCGTGTCAAAGGGACAACACCAGATTATTTGCCGATGGACTGCCCCCCAAAAAAATAGATACGATTTTCCGGTATGATCTTAGAATTGTTTAACAATCATCTTTGTTCCGGCAATAAGATCCAAACGGGGACCGACAGGAAGTAGTCCCCTGAAATTCGATTTTTAATTTTTCTCAACACAAGTAGTCTTACAAATAGGGAGTTTTCCTTTCTCCTCTCTTAGCTTTTTTCCCTGTTTCAGGTAAAGAGTTCTGTTTCCTGCCACGGAAGAGACCAATGGAAGAGGGTAAATATTAATGTGTTTTCTCTTTTCAAACGCTGATAAATGATCTTTGTTCTCTTTAATCTGAGTGTAGCTGCTGTTACAAGTTGAAAATCTATGTTTCTCGGCAGTTGTTGGGTTGATTAACCTGCAGATCTTTAGCACCTACCCATACATTATGTCTCTTTGTATCAAGAAAAAAAGGTCTCTCTTTTCTCTTCTTCATGCTAATGGGGTTCTTTGATAGTTGCCTCCTGCTTACCCCCCACAACCCAGACAAAAACCACCACCACTTCCCTTTTGCCTGACGAAGAACCACTCTTCTTGAGTAAAGTAAGAGTAATGTAGAGACCAACTTCTTGAAACAACGTTCACAGGCGTCTCACAAAGTATTGCTCAATATAAATCAAAATAGAAGAGTAAGGAGGATAAGCATTAGGAAATTTGAAAGCTAGAAATGTAGCATCGGTTGGGAAATGGCTATAGATATTTCCGTTGGAGCAAAATTCCGTGGCATTTGGTTATTAAAAACAAGTATAGATTACAAGCCATCGAATGGGATGCTAATAGAGTTGAAAGGGGTAGTTTCCAAAACCCATGGAAATTCATTCCCAAGGTCTCCCTTCTTTTTCAAAAGGATTAAATTTCAAGTGGGCAATGGGGAGATACTGAGATTTTGGGAGGATGTGTGGATTGGGAAAGTCTCTTTGTATGGTTTGTTTTCTCGGCTTTATAGCCTTTCTTGTCACCGCCATTCTCGCATTGAATCAATAATTAGGTCTTATTCTTTCGCAGTGTCATGGGATTTTGAGTTTCATAGAAATCTCAATGATAGGGAATCATTGGAGTTGATTTCTCTTCTTTCATTGCTTGATAATGTTTCTTTAAATCAAGAGACAATTGATAAGAGGAGTTGGGTTATTGACTCAACTAGGGTGTTTTCATGCAAATCTTATTTTGATTCTTTGATTAATGATTTAATTTTCCCAATTTTTTATCCATCATTGAAGATTTAAAAGGCTAAGGTGCAAGTATGTGCTTGGACAATTGCTCATAGGAAAATAAATATAAATGATATGATCCAAAGAAGGCGTCCACATATTTCTCTGCGTCCTCAATGGTGCATTATGTGCAAAATGAATTGTGAGAATGTTCGCCATTTATTTTTGCATTATCCGATTGCATTGAAATTATGGAATAAGTTGTTTGAGTTGGTTGGGATTTCATGGGTAGCTCCAAGTTCTATATCATCAATGTTTTTGTGTGGACTATCACCCTTTGGGATTGTGCAGCTTTAGCTATTATCTGGGTGATTTGGTTAGACCGGAATACACGTGCGTTTGAAAATTAGTACGAAGGGATTGAAGGTTTATGGAACCATATCTATTTCTTGGCATCAATTTTGAAAGATTTTACTCCCATTCCTCTCTTCGGTATGTTGGCAAGTTGGCAAGAAACTTGTGAATGATCTGTTTTGTTTTTTCTTATTGTAACTCTTTATAGTGCAGTTGTTTTGTGGCTGGTGTATGGACGCCTTGCCCGTATTACCATTATGCTCTATATTTTTCATTTGCATTAATAAAATTGTTGTCTTTTATCAAAAAATAAAGAATAGGCTAGTTAAAAGAGAAACATGTTACAATAAACATCAAGGTGATAAAGGAAAAAAAAAGAAAACAAGCAAAGAGAGTTAACCTGCTGAGAAGTAAATAGGAACCTTAAGATTCATTCTCTCCCAGTAATCATCCAACAACATACAGAGTTCCTATTGGAAAAAAAAACATTTCAAAACAAGCATGCATATAAGTACTTTTCTGTAAACTAATCCACATTCCTCTTCTGGAATGTCTATCAGATATGTTGAGCCTACAAATGAAAAGTACCAAAAAATACCACCTCATTAAACTCAACTCATAAAAGTCTTGTCTCAACAATTTTTGAGGTTGGCTACATAAATTCTGTTTCATTGCACTATTAAGGCCATACTTTCTGTTAAACATAAGCTACCATAATCCTTTTACATTATTTCATTTGACGTCAATTTTGGTCTTCCTCTACCCATTCCATTGCTGTCAATAACTATCACATTACTCTTTCTATAGTAGTAGGACTTGTATAAATATATTCAAACTACCTAAGTCGATTCTTTTTCAATTTATCTTCTATATATGGTAATTCTATTTTTTACGGCTATTCTCATCCCTAATTCTATCATTTTTAGTTCTACTACACATTCATCTTAACATACTCATTTCTTTCATGCTCAGTTTTTTAGTGTGATATTTCTTAGTTGCCCAACATAAAGTATAACAGGTCTTATGGTAGTTATATAAAACTTTCCTTTAAGCTTAAGAGGTATGTGCCTATCACACAATAAACCCAATGTATTCCTCAATTTAGTCCATCACATTTTAATTCTATAAGTAACATCGTCACCAATCTCACACTCCCTTTAAAGACCCCACATATCGAAAGATTTCACTCTTCAATACCTCTTGATCTCCGGTCTTTCCTAGTTCCCGAGTTGGACTCCTCTGTTTTACTAAAGTTATATTTCATACATTCAATTTTCTTACTAACAAACAAACAATTTTATTAATAAGAATCAGTGCATCCAACAAAGAGGGTGGACAAGAAGTCCAACCTCTCTAGAAGATAATACAAAAAACTATGAGTAAAACAAAGTCTAAGGATGGTCAACTTGGAAAGTCCAAGACTATATAAATCACAAACAACCCTCAATCTGGCCAAAATACAAAAAAGTGGAATTCACTCAAAATCATTAGTGATTGAAGCCCACAAAGATGCCAAGAAAAAGATGTGATGACATAAACCTTCAATCACCTCTCTTTTATCCTCAAAAGATCAAGAATTTCTTTCCAACCAAATAATTCAAACTATAGCAAGAATTGCACAATCAATCAATACTTATTGAATCATTTTCATTCTAAAGCCTCTCTCCGGACTTCTAGTTTATTGTTAATTCCTTCTTTACTTTCACAAACGAATACTTTATCATCAGCAAAATAATATAAACTATAAGAACTCATCTTGAATGTGTCTAGTACTAATACTAATCCATAATCAAGGTAAAAAGCTATGGAATCAAAGTAGACCTATGATGTCATCCTACAATGACCAAAAATTCACTAGATCTCTTTTGTCGTTATTCTCATAAGTTACCACATCTAAGTACATTTCTTTAATCCACCACTATACCTAATAGTAACATTTTTTTCTTTTTTAGAACCCACCATAATATATCTCTAAGGACTCTACAATATGCCTTCTCTTATTTTATAAACTCTATGTAAAGGTCCTTATTTTTCTCCCCATATCTTTTCATTAATCTTTGAACTAAGTATATAGCTTCCATTGTTGATCTCCTAAACAAATTTTTAGACACTATTGTTTCAAACTTTAATCATTGCCCACCCATAAATTTTCATTGCATGACTCATTAGTTTAATACATCGATAGTTTGTGCAACTCTGAATGTCCCCCTATTCTTATATATAGGTACTCAATTACTCTTCCTTCACTCATTGGGCATCTCTTTGTACTCGGATGTCGCATTCATATAGATGATAATGTTTTTCATGTTCTAAGTCATTATCATTTTATTAAATAATTTTGTTGACCATGATACCCAACATCCTCTTAAATACTTTCAAACCTCAATAGGTGTACATCAGGTTCTAAATAATTTAGTTAGTCATGATACCCCAATATACCCTAAAAGGACCATCTAATATCCATACAAGTTAAACATTTGTTTCAAATTCTACAATTGAGCTGAAATATAGAAAGGACATAAAACATTTATAACTCAAAACATATATAACTCAACATGATGCCCCAACATACCTAAGTCATTTTTAATTGTATAACCATGATACCCCAACATCCCTTAAATACTTCCAAACCTCAATAGGTATACCATTAGGTCCTAGATAATTTAGCTAACCATGATACCCCAATACCTAGGACCACCTAATAATCTCATATCTATACAAGTTAAGGTCCCGTTTTGGTAACGTTTATGATTTTCGTTTTTCGTTTTTCATTTTTATTTTCATATTTGGAGAAAATCAGGAAAAAAAATTCGTTCGGTAACTGTTTTTGTGAAAACGATGGACAATTTTTGAAAACGGAAAAAATTCGTTTTTGAAAAAATCACAAACGTTTATCGCGCAATGAGTATTAATGAGGTCAAGAGATTGAACTTTGTTAAGATAAAAAAAAACAATTATTAGCCACCCATATAAATAGCATGGATCTCCCAAACCCTAGCCCCTCTAACCTCCCCAAGCCTCTGTGTTCGCCACTAGACCCCCTCCCCCCTCTCTCTCTCTCTCTCTCACAGCCCAGGCGATGAAGCTGAACGGTGAAGGTGTTCTAATCTTCGTCTTCGATGGTGAAGGGCTCTCCATCAAGGGAAATAATCTATTCTGTGAATTTTTTTTACACAGTCCATCGCTCGCTCTCTCAAGTAGAACACCATGTTGGGCATCAGTCCATAACTTGCTTTCTCAAATGACTCGTTCAATGTACAAAACCCAGATCTTCTTCCCCTCCTTCCATTGTGCGTATGTGTGTGTGCCTTCAATATTATAGAAGGAGCAAAAATGAGAATGAATGCAATGAGTTGTTGCTGATTATAGTTGCTGATTTTTTTGTTACTGATTATAGTTGATGATTTTTTTTGTTATTATAGTTGATGACTTTTTTTGTTGCTAATTTTTTTTTGTTGCTGTTTTTTTTTTTTTTTTGTTTTGAAATTTTTTTACAACTATAAAAGCAACCAAACACAATTTCTATTTTCATTTTTTGGTAACAAAAATTTAAAACCGATTCTTTTTTTATTTTTTAAAAAACCAAAAATTGTAAACATTTCCGAACGAGCCCTAAACATTTGGTTTAGATCTTATAGTTGAGCTGAAATATAGAAAGGACATGTCACATATGTATCACTTTGACCCTTAAACCTCACAAGATAAACCTCACCATGGCATAGCACGTATCTACATTGGGTTACAAATCCATGGTAGAAGGAAAACAAAATGGGGCCACATTATCCACATATTTCTAAACTCTCAATCCAAAAAGGCATAACCTCACCAACTTCATCCAAGCCATAATTTATATGAGCTAGGTTATGTATATGCAGATATGCACTGTTTTACCTATTCAACTTCAAGTATCCTATGACAATTTTGAGACATAAACAAATCTCACGTGAATCTAGCACTACATCTGCTAAGACCGGATACATCAATGAGTTAACTAGTCAAAATAACATAGAATCAAAACAAGACATTCGACAAAGACAGAAGGTCCAGGCAAGTAAAAATCTATAAAATAAAATTTATGGAATAGGAGATAATAACACCTGAGCTCTTCCAAGAGCAAATGTAGGGATGAGCACCTTTCCTCCTTTAGCAACACATTCATGAACCTACATAAATTATTACAAGATACATTATAATTGTTATAGGTAAAATAAACACATTTCTATATACTATATTGCAAGTTTGCAACACATCCTACCGAAGTTATAGGTCTAATCTCAATTTACAACCCGAAAGATGCTTCAATTTTTAATTTGCACCCTCAAACATTAAAAATCTCAATTTGCACCCTCAATGTTATGAATTGGTAGTAATATGGACTTGACCTAGACTGTCGTTCAATTTTCCGTTATAAATTGAAACACACGAGGTGCAAGTGCATCGGGCATGAAGATGTGATATGTCCATTGCAGATTTTCGTTTGCAATCAATTTGACACAAATTTGTATACCAAAAATAGGGTTTCATTTATCATGTAAAGACTAACTCTATCATGTGCAACTCACATGAGGGGCAACAATCTGTGAATTTAAATTAAGCTCATGCCCGAAGCACTTGCAGCTCACATGCTTCAATTTACGACGAAAAACTAAATGGCAGCCCAAGTCAAATCTACATTGTTATTGATTCATAATATCGAAGGTGTAAATTGAAATTTTTAATGTTTGAGAGTGCAAATTGAGAATTGAAGCATCTTTAGGGATACAAAATGAGATTAGCCCTAAAGAATATAACCAATAACTAATATCCACATAGACATGCATAGAGGCAGGCACATATTGCATAAATGTATCATCGTTAAAAGAAGCAAAACTAGAGGACACTACACATACTTTTTGCTCCTCTAGCACAAGCTCAGTTGGGTCTTTCAAGCAAAGCCCATCCATAGCCACGCTTTGGCAATCTCTCTCTCTATCTCTCTCACACAATATACATATATAGCAACATAAATATATACATATATGTGTCTGTGTGTGTGTGGGTGTGGGTGTGGGTGTTATCCAGTAGATGAAACTTTGAGTCTAGGCAGGATTAATAAATATTTCCAATAAATAACTCTGTTGGACCGGCAGAGCTCTATTGTCAAATATGAGAAAATATTAGGGATTAGCCTTATCTCGTTTATAACTTTATATAGCTCATCTCTACTCATGAATACTTGAACTCAAATTAATCTCCGTGGAACACGTGTTAGTCTTATTTGAGTATTCTTTTGCTTGCAATTTTTCATTCAGATACATTGATCGAATTCTCATAAAAGGAGTGCTGATTTTTCTTTTTCTTCGACTCCTCTTTGTCTTTTTTGAAAAGATGAAAGCTTAAAATCGAATTTGTGTAGTTTTTGCAAGTCCAACTTAGTACTCTGCCACTCATCAATACTTGTGAGTTACCTTCTAATTTTCACTAATTCTTATTTAGGACCGGCTCGATGGGTGGCCCACAGCCCACTAAAGGCCAATTAGGGATGGCCCATGGAAAGGTCATTAGCCATGGTTTCCCTGGGAGGTCTGGCCAGGCCAATGCCATTGTCTGGAGGGTAGGGTAGGCTCAGCTTGATTCTGAGGCTGATATACATATATGCTTATAGCTCCAACAAGTATATGCTCTTATTTGTGCATGTACATAGAGAGAGAGTTCATTCAATCGACAGATGCTAGACATTCTCCAAGCATTAGTTTGTATCATTAAATGTTCACGCATTATTTTATTTTTTCATAAATTTCTACCTTGTTCATTCACAAATGAGCTATTTTCCATTTCTTCAATCAAACCCCTTTTCTTCCATCTGTTTCTCACTAGATTTTCTAAGTTTCTCATTAAACTATCCGTCAATCCCAAAAAGTCTACTTCTCCTACAATCATTACTTAGTTTGTCTGATGCCAAAAAAAAAAATGGTAATAGGGTAAAATGATATGTTCATCAAAGGAATAACAATCATCCAATATTCCTTTTATGCAATGCAGAATGTAGAGGATGACATAAAGTCAAATCTGAATGGCGTGGACATAGTGACATTGCAATGTTTTGTTAGACACAAGCAAAGACCCATAACCCAGACTACACGCATGCACTTAAACATAGAAACTGAAACTCGATAAATTCAGTAGAAATCATCCAAGCCACCTAATGTAGCGCTGACAACTATATAATCAATACTTTTTCATCGATTGATACATCAAATCTTGGCTAGCTTTCCCTCCAAAGAACCAGTCTAGAAGTTGAATGAGAAG
Source organism: Ilex paraguariensis (assembly GCA_963454935.2). Classification (NCBI taxonomy): domain Eukaryota; kingdom Viridiplantae; phylum Streptophyta; class Magnoliopsida; order Aquifoliales; family Aquifoliaceae; genus Ilex; species Ilex paraguariensis. The sequence goes on along the minus strand of CAUOFW020000721.1, from coordinate 145,320 downwards.
GCACTTTGATGAGTAATTTCTTTCCAGAATAGCAATGCATACATCAACATATATGAAGAAAAAATTCAACAAAATGTGAAACACAAAGGTAAAAATATTGTTAAGAAAATTAAATTCACATTCATCAGAAAAATGAGAAAAACAAAACTCATGATGGATAATTTAAAGGAAAACATGAAGCCAACAATTCAAACAACAAAAGTTATAGAAACCCGTCATATATAATTAGATAGTTCACATACAGCTTTAAGAAATTCCCTCTCCCGAGCATATTTTGAATCACGGACTGTCGTTGCATATGTTGACCTATTAATGGAAGAAATTGAAAATCCAAGTTTTTGCTCTATCAAAAAACAGTCCTATCAATCAAGGGAAATAGCAAAAATATATCACAAAGATGAACATCCAACATTGTGCATGCAGTAATTATACAGTTGAACATGAAGAAGAATACCATTGCACTATGTTTGGAAAAAAGCCAATAGATTTTAAATGTTTGAATCAAACAATTTCCAAATGATTTGGATTCTGACAAATTAAACTTCCATCTTTTGGCATCCCTTTTAAGATGATAAGATTTGGATGCAGATTTTGTTGAAAACTCGAATATATTACGTTTGCATCCCTCTATTGGGAACAATTAAGGGCAAAAGTTGCCAATACTCAAATCCCTTCAATTTAATTTTTTTAACAACCAATCAAGGAAAAGGAAGTTTGATTCATAAACCTTTCCTATCTTACCTATTTGACATTCCTTTTGCAACAGGATTGGTTCCAAATACATTGTTAGTTTCCAAAAATTTCCACAGAGGAAGTTCCAAACCTCGAAGCAGTAATCGTAACAATCTAAATTGCAAGACTAAAGTTCAAAAAAGGAGGAAAAATTCCCTCAAATCCAGAGTCCATTTCTGAAAGTGTTTAATTCAAACACAATTGACATCTACTGGAATTTGAGTAATTTTTATGAATCCATGAGAATCAAGGTAGCTGGAACCCCAACTCCCCAGTGTTAGGTTTAAAGGATTAACACAATATTAGAGAGCAACAGAGATAGGTTAAAAAACATAACCTAGCTCTCATACATCACTTGTATTTATAGTTAATTCACAATAATAAGAATTACACATAATACCCTAATATTATTAACAATTTACACATACTACCCTAATACTCTTAACACTCTCCCTCAAGGTGGACTATATATATATCATACAATCCAAGCTTGAAACAAACAGCAGTAAAACGTGTACGACTCAATACTTTGGTAAACATATCTGCAAACTGATCTTCAGATTTCACAAATAGAGTCGTAATCTCCCCAACTACTATCTTGTCCCGAATAAAGTGACAATCAACTTCAATATGCTTTGTTCTCTCGTGAAACACAGGATTGGCAGCGATATGGATAGCTGTCTGATTGTCACAGAACAACTATAAAGGAAGTTGAACTGAAAACTCAATTTCTTGGAGGAAGTGTAGTAGTCAAGTCAACTCACTCGTCGTATGTGTCATTGCCCTATACTCAGATCAACACTGGATCTTGCTACCACGGATTATTTCTTACTTTTCCATGAGACAATATTACCTCCTAAGAAAGTACAATAACCAATGGTTGATCTCCGATCAGAAGGAGAATCAGCCCAATCAGTATCTGAGAAACCTTCCGCTCTAAGATGTCCATTAGCTCGATATAACAGTCCAAGTTCAGGAGCTCATTTGAGAAATCGCAGAATACGAGTAACTGCCTCCCAATGTAGTACTCTAGAACACCCCATAAACTAGCTTACTATTATGACTGCATAGGAAATATCCGGTCGAATAATAGTAAGATAATTAAGTTTTTCAACCAATCAGCGATACCGACCCGGATTCTCAAACAATGCACCATCATCCATCAATAATTTCTGATTCAGATCCATAGGAACATCAATCGGTCTACCACCCAGCAAACCTGCTTCCTCAAGCATGTCAAGTACATATTTCCTTTAGGATAAACAAATGTCCTGTTTAGATTAAGTCACCTCAATACCCAAGAAATACTTGAGTTTTTCCAAATCTTTAGTATGAAATCGATCCTGTAATAATATTTTTAACTTGGCAATCCCCTTATAATCATTTTCAGTAATCACAATATCATCTACATAGACCACCAATAGGACATGTCCAGCATCTGTCTATCAATGAAATACAGAATGATCTGTTTGACATCAAAGAAAACCAAACTCTAAAACAGCATCTGAAAACTTACCAAACCATGTCCTAGGTGACTGCTTCAAACCATACAAATATTTCTTTAACCGACATACACTCTTACCATACTCCTCCTGAGTAGTAAACTCAAGTGGCTGCTCCATGTATACCTCTTCAACCAAGTCACCATATAAGAAGGCATTCTTGATGTCTAACTGAAACTTGGCCAATCAAGATTAGCTGCCAAAGAGATCAAGATACGAACAGAGAAAATTTTGGCAACAAGAGAAAAAATTTTCTCATAATCAACACCATAAGTCTGAGTAAAGCCCTTTGCAACAAGTCGGACTTTGAGACGCTCCACAGAACCATCTAGATAAAATTTAACAGTATACACCCAACGACAGCCAATAGTTTGTTTACTAGGGGGTAAAGGAACGAGATCCCAAGTCCCATTATGATGTAAAGCATCCATCTCTTCCTCCATAGCTTTCTCTAACCCGGATTAGATAAGGCATCCTGTAAATGCTTAAAAATAGATATAGCAGATAATTGAGAAGTAAAACAGGAGAAAACAGGAGACAAGGCATCATATGAAACAAAATAAGAAATGGAATAATTAGTAATACACGAACGAGTACCTTTGCGAAGAGCAATAAATAAAGAGTCTAAATTACTTGATGTACCAAGATCAAAAGACGGCAAGGAAGACAGTACGGGCACCTCAGTCGATGGATGAAGACGACAGGAATAGACATGTAGAGGTAAAGAAGATGGTAACACAGTGGACAGCAGAATGTCTGAAGATGAGGAAAGAGATGATGGTACAGGAGATGATCCAAAGGCTCAAAAGGTGCTGGAAAGTATGGAATAGATTCTTCAAACATGACATCGGTACTAATAAAGTATCAGTGCAGAGAAGGACTGTAACAACGATACCCTTTCTGCGTGCGGGAGTAACCAAGAAATACACATTTGGTAGCTCGAGGGTCAAGTTTGTCAAACCCAAGACCCAAATTGTGAACATAGGTAACACATCCAAAAATCTTAGGAGTCAGGAAAAATAAAGGCTTATCAGGAAAAAGGACAGAATATGGACTTTGCCCATTTAACACAGATGATGGCATACGATTAATAAGATGACAAGCAGTAAAAATAACATCACTCCAAAAATATCAGGGAATATTAATCTGGAATAACAGGGCACGAGTGACTTCTAACAAATGATGGTTGTTGCGTTCAGCAACACCATTTTGTAGAGAGGTATAAGCACAAGAAGTCTGATGAATAATGTCAGTTTTACTAAGATAAGCTGAAAAAGGATCAGATTCATATTCCCGAGCATTATCAAAACATAAAATACGAATACGACACCCATACTGAGTTTTTATTTTCTTACGAAATGTCTCAAATATAGAGAATAATTCAGACCGAGCTTTTATTAGAAACAACCAAGTCACACGAGAATAGTCATCCACAAATGACACAAAATAAGGATATTTATTAGATAAAATATTTTTTATTGGATCCCATACATCAGAATGTACCAAATCAAATGGACTAAACATACGATTATTGACTCGAGACTGAAATGACACACGGTGATGCTTACTAAGTTGACAAGCTCACAAGATAAAGACGACACAGAACTAAGACTGAAAACCTAGCGCTTCAGATTTTGGAGAGAAGGATGTCCAGGACGACAATGCCACTGAAAAGGAGATAACGAGGTCTATAAAGCCCAAGTAGGTGAATCAAAATCAAAGTAATATTGGCCACCAGCTTCATGTCCCGTACCAATCTTCCTCTTCGTCTTAAGATCTTAAAAGACACAATAACAAGGATAAAAGGTTACAGAACAATTGAAAGAACGGGTAATCTTGCTAATGGAAAGTAAACTAAAAAAAAACTGAGGAACCAATAATACGGAAGATAGGGACATATCAAGACTCAAGTTAGTAGTCCCCAAACCTAAAACTTTAGAACAAGTGTCATTAGCAAGAGTAACACTACGTGTGGAGGTATCAGACTGATAAGTAGAAAAAATATCAGACGCACCAGTTATATGATCAGAAGCGCCAGAGTCTATGATCCAGGGACTGCGATTGGAGGACAATAAACAAGTGGAATCAATACCTGATTGGGCAAAAGTAGCAGTGAAGAGAGATAGAACAGCCAGTTGCTGAGATAGAAACTGAGCATATTCCTCTCGAGTAATAGTAACCAATCTAGTGTCTTGCTTGGGTTCCATAACAGTGCAGCAAATAACAAACAAAGAGTGCTGCAAATACCAAACCAGAAGAAAAGACGAAGGCTGAAGGCCTAAACCGGACAGAATTGGACCTGATAAGGTTATTTGAAAACTGAACCAGACCACTAGAATACTGAACCGGACCACTGAACCAGACCAGTGGAGTCTGCTGGAAGGCTGAACCGGAAGAAAGGAAGTAGCTGGAGTACTAAACCAGGCTGAAAATTGGGTTAGACCGCTGAACCGGACCGGAAAAGTAGGTTAGACCACTGAACCGAACCCCTCCTACTTGCTGGAATGCTGATCTGGGTTGGAAAACATGGCAGAACCACTGAACTGGACCAACAAAGTTCTCTGGATCGCTGAACCGAGCCGGTTTAGCTTGCTGGAGCACTGAACCGGGCCAATTTTGCTTGATGGAGCACTAAACCGGGCTGATTTTACTTGAAATTAGTCTGAACCAAACCAAACAATGGATTTGGTCAGATTTGGGTTGACCCAAAGTGGATCGGGTCGGGCTTTGTCTTCTTCGCTGGTTAGGGTTTCAGAAAACCCACTTCCTGCAACTACGCCTCCACTGCACCACACCACACCACCACGAACCAAATACGAACCACCACAGACAACCACGAACCAAATACGAACCACCACAACAACCACCAATAACCACCACAGACCACGCCAACGATGGACCACCACACAGCCACCACAGACCACACGATCACAACAACCACCACAAACCACGCCTGACCACCAACGATGAACCACCACAACAGCCACACAAACCACAACCGCCAAACAACACATAGCACCACCATGATGAACAGAACAACACCACCACAACAATAGCACTTCTACAAACAAAATTTATTCAGAATATATATTTATGATCGTATATAGCTTTGATACCATGTTAGGTTTAGAGAATTAACACAATATTAGAGAGCAACAGAGATAGGTTAAAAAACATAACCTAGTTCTCATACATCACTTGTATTTATAGTTAACTCACAATAATAAGAATTACACATAATACTCTAACACTATTAATAATTTACACATATTACTCTAATACTCTTAACAACCAGAAATCATCTTCCCTACGTCAACCCCTTCTTCAAGTGTCATAAAAAAGCTATCTTTTTTGACGTATATTGGCGCACTACAGATATGAATACAAATAATGGGTGATTTCTCTGGATACCACCAAGCTTTCACTTTGTCATAAACAATACAAATTAGCCAAATCTAAAGATATTGTTAATGGTAGGAAGATAGATATTGGTTGAAGGTAGGTATGCAGATAGATATTGTCACTTACTCTGTTATAACAAGGTCCAACAGAAGTCGGTCAATTTGAGCAGCTCCAAGATGCCTATCAGGTGTCATATTATAATCGCCTGTGTACACCATAGCAGTATCTCCCACTTTTGCATAAAACATTGCAGCTCCAAGAACCTTAAAACAGGGTGTGAGAAGAAAATGTTCAAAATAAGAAATAATTTAGAAGTGACCTGATAATGACTACTAGAAAAGGAACTACAAAAAGGCATGACATGGAAGCCTAAGGCAATACGAGCAAGAAAAGACAAGACATAAGCCAAAGGAGAGAACCACCCCTGGTTCAATTAAACTGCACAGATGCTAGATAAAATCCTTAAACATAACATGTTCATTTTACAGATCACTTACTGGGATCAAATGCAGAGAAAGAAGTATTGCACATCCCATGTACATCTGTCCATGAAGTTTAATTTTCCTAAATATGAAGTAAATAAAGAGAAGTGTCATACAGGAAAAATTATGAGAATAGATATAATGCTCCAGAAAAGCCTTTTACATGTGTTTCTTAGGAACAACAAAGAACAAAGGTCTCAGTTCGTTTTCTTTTTCAATACAAAGCCTTCAACCTGATCAACAAGGAGCTTGGGGCAGAGAACCATTATTTTCAAACTGAATACCAGGTCTCAAAGAAAGACGTGTTTGTAGCAGTTGCACTAGTGTCCCCGATCTACTCACTCTTATCTTCATGTTCCTACTCTAGCACATTAGCCAAGAGCCTCCTATCCAGTGCTGCTACAACTAATCAAAACACAAACCTCTGTACAAGCACAGATATTGACTGAATTCCTCTTGGAAAGTAGCCTATTACAATATATGGCAAATTCACCCCGAAAAACATATAAAGCGTGTTGCCAGGATACAGAGAGGTAATCCTACTACGATACCAAACTGATGCAGGAAAGCATTTTTAAACTTGAGAAAAATCATGTGTACAGTTGATGTTTGTTGAAGTCTCAAAGAGTCAGAGAGAGGATGCAAGGCTTGCGAGTCAAAATGACAGATTTGGCTTGTTTTTTTGTAAGGAGTTCCCTTGTGAAAAGTAAATAAGGTATGCATCATTTAAGTATTTTTAAGCGCTAAAATGAAATTCAATGGGTAAACTGCATAAACAAAATTAGGGGTTGTCTAAGGCACTGAACAGCCATCCAAGAAGAGGAACAAGAGAAGAAGAGGAGGAAAAGATCTTCCTAGAGCCTTAGCACTTGCGAAAAAGAAAAATCATGACATACCTCTTCAGAAATTTCAATTTTAAAATATCAGATATATCATATCAAAAAAGTTTCTTTGAGGAAGTTTGTTCATTCAGATTGCCAAACAACACAGACTTCAACCTGACGCAACTGCCATAGTAGGCTTGAGACGTTGAACTTCACAGATAATCTCATTTTCAAGAGAAGGACAGGCCATCCTGGTTTCATAGATTTACTAATATGACCTTATTATCTTGGTTTGATACATAACTACATGTTTGGAAAGTGGAGTCTTTCACTTGCATCTTTGTTCCTAATCCTTATCGCTTGTCTCAGGTCCATATCATCATATCTATTGCTAATCTGGTTTGCTCTTCCTCTTGATTTGAGTACAATTTTAATTTTTCAAGGAATTTAACTGAGAGGGACATTATGGGACATTCCTCTTTGTTATTCATGCTTGAGACTGTGTCTACGGAGTTCGGATTCTTTGGCTCCTAAAATAAGATTTGGGTCCCTGGTTCAGCTGGAATAGTTTTGTTAAAATTCAAATGTAAAGAAAATCGATCAAGAACAAACATAAAATATTTAACGTGGTTCGATCCTAAGAGCTACATCCACGACACACAAAACCCACAAAGGGCTACATCTTTATTATTCTTGATTGATTGGTACAAGTGGAATACACCCATAGATATAGGGAGACAAACACAATCATATCCCTTAATCATACGGATTGACATAATTCAAAATATCAAATCATGCCACTAAAGATGGCTAATTAATTGACTGATCAATCAGATAATATCTCATAATCATGGGATACATTTCTGTCTTCAATACTTCCCCTTAAGTTGGGCACGAAATTGTAGATGTGAAGTGTCCAAATTGAATAAAGACGAAATAAATGTCAGGATTGCAGCTTTCTTAAACATGCTAGGATTGCAGCGATTGAAGTTGCCAGGACTGCAGTGACTGAGATTGAATGGAATGACTCATCGTGAGGAGTTGATGCTAAGATCTGTGGCCATCTTGATATACTCCTCCGGAATGATTAATTGGGAACAAATACGTGCACGGAATGACCATCCTGTAGACATGAAGTGAAAAATAATGACCATCGTGATTGACATCATGCAACAGAAGGAAAAATGCTAGGAATGACACCTCTTGCAATTTGGATCCAAAGTAATTTAGGGCCAAAGGAAAATTTGGACCAAGAATAATTCAGGCCAAAAGGAATTGGCCCAAGGTTTATTTTGGTCTCTCTTGATGTGAAATAATAATTTAGGGGAAACCAATACCTGGCAGTCATGTTTGCCTAGGCCTTCCATGATAGATGTTGGCGTTCATGAAGAAGAATTCTGCCTCAACTGAGCATAGGAGTGCTCTTGCTGCTAAGGCACAGATGGTAGGGTGACACAAAGTCACCAAGACAGACGTTGACAATGGCAAATTAGTAAGGTGGTTAAGATCAAGTTGAAATATAATCTTCAAAAGAGGTGAAGTAGAAGAACATGACTATGAATGTGATAATAAACCACCAAAGCATTGATTTGTAGGCAGACTAGAACGAAATAAACATGAACAGTTGGTTACAATTATGAAGCAGAATTCGGTGGAAAATAGAACAGGAACAATCGATTACTCTGATACCAAGTTAAAATCAAAATGTAAAGAAAATCGATCGAGAACAAACACAAAAGATTTAAGGTGGTTCAATCCTAACTCCAAAGACCTACGTCTATGGCACACAAAACCCACGAATGGCTACATCTTTATTATTCTTGATTGATCGGTAGTCGGTACAAGTGGAAGACTCCCATATATATTCGGTGACAAGCACAATCATGTCCCTTAATCAGAGGGATTGATATAATTCAGAATATCAAATCATGCCTGCCACTAAAATGGCTAACTAATTATAAATCACATAATATCCCATAAATCATGGGATACATTTCTATCTTCAATTATTGTATTGAAAGTTGTTCTTCCTTTAGTTGATTGATGATCAATCTGTCTTATTTTTGAACCATCCACGCCGATGTTAAAGGCCTAAGTACCTACTAAGGTACATGTTTTTGTATGGACCATTGCTCATGGTAGCGTAGAACCTTTGATTTCATCCAAAAAAAAAGGACACATGCGTATCTTTCTCCTAATTGGTGTGTTATATGTAGAAGTTGTGATGATAGCATTGATCATTTATTTCTTCATTTATTTCTTCATCACCCTATGGGGTAAAAAAAGGGTATAAATTATTTGGAGAGATAAGGATGGATTGGGTGATACCACGTAGTTGTGTATCCATGTTTTTGGAGGACTGTAGAGGACTTGATAGGAGAAAGAAAGCCGGTGTTTTGCGCAGTTATGACTGGTTTTAGGCAATTTGGAAGGGATGGAAGTAACAGAATATTGTTATGGCAAAGAAGATTCAGAAGAAATTCTATGGAAGAGGTCAAGTTATTGCCTACATTATAGCTTTGGTTACTTGTAAATTTAGAGACATTCCTTTCTTCTGTAATTATCAAGATTGGGTTGTGGTTAGTGGATAATGGCAATTGTGTTTGTTTTCTGATTTTGGATTGTTGTAACTTGGATGGATTCCTTATCCACTATCTTTGTACTGCTTTTCAGTATGAATAGAGTTTCGTTGCCTATGGAAAAAAAAAAGGTGACCTTACCAAGGCAACTAGCTCCAATAACATATCTAATAGAATGATACAGCACCTTTGAGCTCCACCAACTCCATCTCTTTTGTTGAAGAAAGTTTAAAAGAAACACACAATTTGTTGAAAAAATGTGTGGTTCATTCTACATCCTATTTTTCCATGTTTGGCATTCAACAGAATACAGGTTGCTCATTCGTATGGTTGACTCAACCCATGTTGAGGAGTGTAGTTATCACGAATCTTTGGTTAGTGAAGTAGCAGTTATTTAGTTATTAATTCAAAGAGCTTCCACAATTATTAAAGGATGTTAATAAAAGTTAGTTTATAAAAAATTTCCTGCAGTCCTGCCTGTTGAGCTATTGTTTTAGCTATAAAAATTAAGCTTGAGGTATGCTATTGTGCCTAAGCCAGACGACTTGCCAAGACAAATAACTCACTCACTATACAACCCAAGTAGTTCATGGTTTTCCTGATTTGCATTTGGTCATTTTAATGCTCGACCCACAGGAGGGGGACTGCCCAGAAAAGAGGCTATACAATGCATGTTATTAGACAATCACATTTAAAAAGCTCAGTACAAGTATAAAGCTATAAGACATGACCATGAACAAGAATTAATACTTCATTTCGGTCAAGGATCGAAATATCGTTTCGGTGTATTGTTTCCGTCACCTAGGAAACGGAAATGTTTCAACGTGTTTCGGAAACGTTTCAACCCATTTCGGAAATATAATGAAAAAAATAAAAAATTTAAGAATTATTTTTCTAAAATATTGATGAAAATATATCAAAATATGTTGAAATACCTTGAAACATTCTAAAACCATTATACAAATGCATTGAAATATTATAATACATTTAGAAACATTATGGAATATCTCGAAATATCAGAATTCGATTTTATCACTATTTCGTTTCAGTCTCCTTGGAAACGGAAACATTTCGGACGTGTCGACCGTTTCGAAACGATATTTTGATCCTTGATTTCAGTACATAGTTTCGATCAGCTAAAAAAACACAACGTTGTGGAAATAGAATGGACAACGAAAAAAATTTACAATTTCGATGCCGAAACTTTGGAATTTCCATTCCGAAAAGTTGGAACTTTAATTCTCAACCATTAATTCATTTCACTTTCCACCGACACTAAAAAGTTTTGGTCATTTTGTCTAAAGCAAAATGTAACTTTGATCGTTGACCATGAGAAAATATTAAGTCTGGTGAGAGAAGGAAAAATAGATAAGCAAAGCAGAAATCATGAGTAGATCAAAAGTGGAACGACTTGAAACCAGAGGATGCAACAGCTACAAATTCCATCAATGAGCTCAAATGCAGCTCTGAACATAGTGCACACTTGAGGTATGAAGTTCAGGAACCTTACATGCCCTGCATAGTAGGCACGAATCTGCAGATCTTTATCTACCTGCACAGTCTGCTTCAGATCCACTGCTGTCACTGCCATGCAATTACCACAATCAAAACAACATAGCTTAATTGAAGTGAGAAACAGAAGAATGATAACATAGCAAAAGAACAATTATCAATTCCGTTACCACAGTTGACTGTGTGTAACTGCACAGTACTTAACTTAAGCATTATATGTTGAAAGATGTTCGCATTGGCACACTTAGTTTTCCAGAAAGTGTCTACACAAGGTTGACTACAAATAATAAAAATAACTCATTTTGAATTTCAGCTTTAGAAAAGCACAACAACGGTCAAGATTATATTCATCCAATTTTATTTAACAGTGCAAAATTCATCCAAAAAAAAATTTTCACCGTCCAAAGTTAAAAAAATCCCGCCCCTACCTCTGCCTGGCACTCTCCCCTAGTCAGACCCACTCTCATCTCTCTCTCCTATTTTCTATCCTCTCTCCACTCTGTTCCCTCTCTCCCCAACCCAGCAACCCTTTCTCTCTTTGGCTTCCCACTTCCACTCTCCTACCTCCTATCTCCCTCTTCGACTCCCCACGACGACGTCATGGAGCCACCAGTGCCAACCCGCCATCAACAACATAGCCACCACCAATGAAGCCTTCCAGGTATCCCCTCTCTGACTCCCTCCCTCCCTCCTTCTGTCTCCCTCTCCCTCTCACACACACAGCACACACAAATGCCCACAACACACTTCGTTTGATATTTTGGCCCGATTCCAATTTCAGTTAATTTTTTCATATTCCATATGTCACTTAGTCACCTCTGCATTCTATTCAATTTCCAATTGAATTTGCTATTTTTTTATTTGAGTATGCTTACATCTTTATTCAATTTCCACCTTTTTTGGCTTGCTCACAAGACGTTTGAGAAAAAGCTTGAAAAGATTTGGTTTCTCAGGATGTGATGAATCTGATGATTAGTGGGTATGTGAGAAACATTGAGGCTGCTAGATTACTGCCCCTTCCCTGCACAAACCCCTTCCTTCCTTCCCTCCAACACCGATAATGCTGGCCCATTTCCAGGTTTGCATTTCGAGTCAGCCCAAAATCGTCACCGCAAGCCACCAATGGAAACCCACAAATTGCCACCACAAATCACCATTAGATTCAATTCTTTTTGGCAAAAAGAAACTCAATTCAAGGGTAATGTTTCTTAACTGCTAATGCTCTTTTTTCCTTCGCTTCACTTCTGTTTTACGTGCAGGGGCAGAAAGGAAGAAGTTGTTGTAGCAAGCTAAACAGCTTCAGAATGTAAGATTAATACAAAAATTTAGGCTTTTTGTTTACTAACGAACGGAATTTTTGTTGTTCTATACTTTACTTTTTGGATAGAATTTTACACTGCAAAACACATAATTCTAGATAAAGACGTGTAGACCTAAATGTACACATGATGACCAAGTGTTTGATGATTTTCTCTCTTCTTTTTCCAGAATTTTCTGAAGCTTTTTATGCTACCTTTTTTAATACTCTACACAGATTTAAGATTTTTGTGATTGTTGGATGGACAGGGAATGGACTTTGTGAGGGGTTCAAGTAGGCAAAAGGTTTAATAAATAATTTAGTGGAATGAGATGTGAAATAACGGTGAGTAGAATTGTTAAGAAATTGATATGTGTCATTTTTTGAGCATTTGAAGGACAAAGGAAGGATCAATATTATTATAGATGCAGCAGGCAACTGAGATTGGGCTGATACTTTGTTCCTCATGCTCTAAAGGTATCAACCTCTTTTTCCTTTTCTTTACATTTTTTATATTGCTTAATTTTGAAGCAGTTAGTTGTTTGGTCGACACATGAGAGGATAATTATATATCAGCTTACAATATCTGTAATTTCACAAGAAATGGTCACTTGACTTCCAAACTGGACAATGAGATTTACTTTTCGTAACTGGCTTTGTGTTTTTTTTTTTTTTTTTTTTGTGGATTTTCTCTCTGTGTATGTATGTATTTATATGTGAGTGACATTTGCTTAGTCCTTCAACGTTGAATGTTCTAAGGCTTACATTTTAATAAAATGAGTTATTTGGTGAAATTCAAATAATTGCCGTTTTTCTTATTTTATGGACCATTCTAACTGTCAATTATTTTTTGTTATGCAATGCCTTCAAACATGGGCATTACTGGAAGGCAGTATGTAATTTAGATTCTTTTATCCTTAGTATCTCAATTGTATGTATTTTTAGTTCTGTTAAATATGCAAGAAGGTATTGAAGATGATGATTGGGAGGAAGTTAATTTTATTGGTTTTGGATTATGTGTTTGAGTTGTTAATTTTTTTTGTTACACAATGCCTTTAGGCACAGGTCCATTGCTAGTAAAGTTATACAGGAGATGAATGTAGGGGTCAACCATACTATAACTCTAGTGCACATGGAATATCAGCATTCTTAGCTTGTAAAGCAAACAAGAATTTATGCAACTTTGTCATTTGTTCTGCTAATAGATTGTGCTATAACTTACAAACAGATTCCCTCATCACCATCTAACAACTTGTGTTGACCATTTCAAACAAATGTCTGGTCATTTGATACAACAGGTGCACACTTCAAGCCCATGCTTGGCAGAGTACGGGGCCATTATACACATAATTTATCACATAAAAAAGTTGTCACAGAAAGCAGAATCTTCCCCCCCCCCCCCCCCCAAAAAAAAAAAAAAACCCAAAAGAAAGAAAAAAGCAATCCCAGATGACAGGAATCTGGTTGGGGAAGCCTTAGGCAGGGCTGGAAAATCAGTGACTTGAGATGGAATCTACATAAAAAATGCAGGACGGAAGATCAATTAAGCAAGCACTTTTAGCCAACTTATGGTTCAGGCAGGATAAGGTGAAAATCTTGTTAAGAGATAATTAGTCCCAAGACTGAAGAAAGGAGGTTTGCATTAGGTAAACAGCTAACATAAGACACCAGTAAATCCTTCATGAACATGACTCCTTAAGGTGAATCACAACATAAAACTGGAAATGCCCCAGATAGAAGAAGAGCTAATAAGTAGTGACAATAGAGAATTAATTCCCAGCTACAGCCATCTAAACGTGTCTACTCAGAATAGTAGATCTGACAATTGAATCAAATCAGAAAGAACCAATTGGATCACATTCAGGTATGTCCAACCCCAGCCAACGTGGAGCAAATTCAATGACCGGTTTATAATAAAGTGCAATAATAATTCCAAAATAAACGACAAGAACAATAACATTCCAACAAAAGAATATACAAACAGATTCCACTACAATCTGAAACTTTTTTAGCTTTTAAATAACTCACAAAAGAGGAATCAGCCATGAGTGTTTGACACGAAATCAAATGCCTATTCAACTTTATCACAAACAATTACTTGTGCTAAACTTGAAATCTTGACTCTAGCAGTAGAATTGAATTAGCAATCAACATGCTCTGACAATATAACAAAACTTAACTCAGAATCAGATTAATTGCATGTTAGAAATTAGAGAATTTGGTTAAAGCTCCTAACTAAATGAAAACTGGGCAAGCTAACAGTAACTATGCACAAGTCCAATTCAGAAAGAGGGGAAAAAAAAGGCAGAAGAAACACAAATATAACCAAAAAGGAAAAGGAGGATGACCTCCTCATATATGTAACAACAATGCCAAAACTCACACAAGACCACCTGAAAATGCCAAGTGCTGATATTCTTGATCATGTGAACAAAAAGCAAGTAGCAAAATTTCCCTTAGGAAAAACCATTTAACTTTTGACAGTCACCATAGCTTTTTGCTAATCGCATTATATCACACTTAAAGGTAAGCACACTCAAAAGTCAAAAACGTCCTGCTGATTAAAAGAAAATGAAACAAAAAATTAACAGAAAAGAAAAGGTAACTTTTTATTCTAGAGAGATTACTAGTGTGTGGTCTTTCTAGAAAGTTAATGACTCACATAGTAATAAGAGCCACAAGATGATATTAAGTTTACGGAATCAGAGTAAGAACAGAACAAATGACCATCTGAGTCTGGCTTAGGCAGAGCATCAAGAAGGGTAGATTAAATACAGACTTAGTTTTGGCATGTCATGCCCAGAACTAATTTAAATACACAAGGGAACCTTAAAGTTTTTCCAACCTCGCACGAATCTGAAAGGGTATAACTGTCCATGGAATGGATTAATGGAAAAAGGTGGGAACATAGAATCCCGCTTCCATACTGGAATCTTTATAGACATGCTTTGTCCTAGGGCCAAATGAACAATAGCTATGATCATTGCCCTGAACCAGCTTAAGCTGCAGTTCACAAGAGGTCAAGGAAGTAATATGGATCAATCCCACAAACGAGGCACCACCATTCAGCATAATAACTCTTCAATTGGTAAATATAGGGGTGTTCAAATTTTCAATTATCCGTAATTTCCTACCCTACCCAACCCTATTGATCAGTTAGAATGCAAAAAATTTTTTGGTCTTCTAATTAAATCGGGTAGGAATGCGGAATACCTATCAAATTTTCGTATTCCTACCCTACCCTATACACACACACACACACACACATATATATATATATAAAAACTAAAAACCCTAATTCTCTAACGCTTCGTCGCCTCCTCAGGGCCTCATCTGTCTCGCCTCTAGCCTCCTCATCTCACCTGTCTCACCTCTCTCGTCATCTCACCTCTCTCACGTTGTTATTGTATTTATGCAACAATTATAATGGATTGATGTTTTTGCCTTGGGCTTTCTTATGTTTTATTGCAATTGTTATTGTAATTGTTTTAGATTTTAGCATTATTGGTTTATTGTGTTATTAAATTGGTGTAGGTTATTTAATTGAATTGTTAAAATGATCCAAAAATTAATAACTACAAAACGTGTTCACCCGATTTCCTACCCAATTAATTTGGATGAAAGTCGATTATAAATACTACACTTGATCGGGTAGAGTAGGCTAAAAAAAATTATTCCACAAAGTATTGAGTAGGAAGATGGAAGACCATATTTCCTACCCATAGGGTAGGGTAAACACCTGTAAATAAATATTTGAAGCTCATAGGAAATAGCAAAAGTAAAAAAGGGCGCAACTTACCTTTCTTCATACATTCCACAATATTCTCAGAACTGAATTGTTCTTCTTCTCCCCTTCTGTCAACCATCACTTTCCGATAATCCTCCAACATCAAAGGAGCTAAAGCTTTTGTTGGATACTGCAAAATGTCAAATCTGAAAATTTTGTTAACTTATATATTTCTACAGTTGACAACCAATTTGAAAGTTCACAGTTCACACACAACTCCATTAAATCAATTCTATAAACCAAAAACCATATGAAAATAATAGAACATCATTCCTAGTCACATAAAGAATGTGAATTAGAACAAACTAAAATACATTCCTATGACCCAACATAATAATTAATCAAAATAAAAGCATCTCGCAAATAAAGTAATAAACAAATATGATAGCTATTCAAATTAAAAGTTATCTCAACACAATGGAAACTAACAAAAAATACTTGTCTTAGACCTAAAAAATTTATAGGGAAAAATCACAAAATTTTGAAAACAGCATAAAAGAAGATAACTGGAAAAGATGATCTTCATTTACAAAAAGAGAATGATTCCTTAGACACCAAAAAAGCTATGCGATTTAAGGATATCTCTCCAAATCAAAGTTTCGATTGAACTTATTCCAGCTATACAAAGTGTGCACCCATTTTCATTAAGAAGTACCATTAAGGCCCATGAGGAAATCTACCTCATGTTAATTGGTCTCATATGCCTCTCATTTTTCAATCAAAAATGAGCACTTAAACTGCATTGAATTCAGAATTGTAAATCGAAAACAGCCATATAAAACATAAACTCATTTCATTATTCATCAGCATGAATGACCAAAATTACCGTCATGTAAATTGGTCCTTTATATCCACAAACTTCGGTGAAATATGGAAGAGCTCCAATATGATCCAGATGACTGCATAAGTGAAGTAGACAATACCTATCAATTAATATCTAAACCACAATTCAGACTTATAGATAACCCATAATTCATGTTTATATATAGAGGGTCGTTACCCAACGTGGTCAAGTTAATCGAGGATGCTGAGAGGAATGGAGTAGACATAGACCTAATTTTTGACTTTATTTGCAAAAAATAGCAATCACTTCTATGAACCCAAAAGATTTGTGAAGCCGACTCTTTTACTGTTGCATTAGGCAATAACCCACAGTCCATGGTTAAGTGTGAGGAGGAGTTTGTCTCAGTATCTACCTTTAACCTATTCATTAACTTAAGATTTCCACACTTTCACAAACACTCATTTCAATATCCATCTTATTAGTCCCTCACTCTCCCACTTTCTCTCATTTAAATCTTAAAGAAAAAAAGTCTACTAATTAATAGAAAATTTTCAAAAATACTAGAATTATCTTATTATTAATGAGTATAAATGTGTGCATGCATCACGTGTCAAGAATATAGTGCACATAGCTATGTGTGGTTGTGTGTGTATACATATATGTTTTTAAAGAGAAAGGTATTATACAAATGGGTGATGATGATGCAAGTGAGTTCCTTATCAAAGTCCCCAGATTTCGAGATGAGAGAGAAATTGGGATATCGCCGGTGATCGAGATAGCCCATATGCATGCCGCAATCGAACATGATTTTCTTCCCATTGATTGTCACCACCACACAACTCTTCCCGACTTCTTGCCCTGCACCTGATCGCAACCAAAGATAATTCCCCTCACTAAAATCATCAACAAATAAATAACAAATATAGGCATACATATATTGCTCTGTGTATTAAGAGAGAGAGAAAGAAATAATACCTAGGACAAGACATTCGATGGCCATGTCTTCTCTGAATCCCTGTACTATAACCGTAGAACAAAGATCTTGATTTTCTTCGGGAGCTTTTATTTTATTTCTTACAATTTATGGCAATTCATGTCAACTTTGAACCTGGATCATCGCGTTCTTTGAATCCATTCTTACGGGTAAGACCATCCACATAAATATGGATACTGCTTCTACAATGGAATTAAAGACAAGTTACACATTTACACCAAAAGTGAGCATTGCTTGGTAACCAGGAAAAAAATTAGGCAAACTTTACACTCCAGTTAAGCCTATAATGCAAAATTAAAACTTGGCCAACCCAAAAAAAAGTTCTTGCATCTATAAAGGCCATAAATATAATAACTACCAATTCTAGTGATTTGTTCACATCCACAGTAATTGTTACTAATGGCAGCCTACTCTGCACAGTTACTCATCTATGATTATAACCTCCACCAATGTCTCCTCCACACCATCCATTCCAAGTTGGGCTATGAATTCATCTCCAGCCACCTCAAAGACAATTGTGGGCGGGTCAAACAAGAGCCAAGGCCTGAAGCACAGGAAGCATGCGTATAGATACAAGATACGATTATGATATGATATGGATATAACAATACGATAAAACTTTAAAAAATAGAATATGAAAACGACTAGGATAGGTCTTATAAAATAATATATTTTACATTTTACTGTTACCTGACGAGTTGATAATTATAAGTTCCAATTAATTATTTAACAAAAAATTAATAATTCTTAGTTTAAAATGAGTATAGATCGTCTCATTAAAGTATACCAATATATCACTTTTATAAGTTATTAAAGGAATCAGAACCAACATAAATAGTTGGTTTGCTTAAAAATCCTTGTTAACATGAAATGTGGTGTAATTAACTCATTTTATGCTCCGTTTACATGCTATAGCAGATGATACTTTAAGAACATTCAAGTGTTTCCAAAGTCATATAGATATTTCCATTAGTTGTATATGTGAATTCGAGAAGAAAATGTAAAGATTAAAATAAAAATTATACAAACTAGTATTCACTTTCATATCTGAAATATATTTGTTTTGGATATCTATCAGCAATGTGTCCAAGTATTTTATTTAAATTCAATCTGATACATAACAAATATCATATCCAATACGCTATCTGATACAAATACATCGACCTTAATGAAGTATATGTGTTTCATAGCATGAAATATATGCTTTCGATATCACGGTTCTCCTACAATAGTTCATAGACTACAAACAGGCAATTACGGGTGTTCAAATTTTCGATTGGCTACACTTTCTTACCATACCCGACCCTACCCTACTGAACAGCTAGCCGCAAAAATCGAATAGGAATGTGAAAGAGTTTTTGGTCTTCTGATTAAATCAGGTAAGAATGCAGAATACCCATCAATTTTCGCATTTCTACCTACCCTACCTGCAAAAAATATATTTAACTCTTTTATATATATTTTTTAATAATTATAATAGTATTTGTGTGGTATAATTTATATTATAACATTGTTATTATTGTGGATGTTTGAGTTGCTAAAACATGAACTTGTTTTTTTGTGTAAATTTCATGATTTGTGGTGAACTGGTGATTTATGAGAACAGTTATGATTTTAATGTGTTTCATATGATTTAAACTTAAAACAATTGTTATTGTATTTGTGTAACAATTATGATAGATTGATGTTCATACTTTTTTGTGTTTTATTATAATTGTTGTTGTAGTTGTTTTAGGTTTTAGTGTTATTAATTTATTGTGTTGTTAAATTGGTGCATGTTATTTAATTGAATTGTTAAAATGATCCAAAAATTAATAGTTATAAAAGTGTTTACCTAACTTACTATCCGATTAATCGGATAGGAATACCACACCTGATCGGTAGGGTAGACAAGAAAAAATTCTTTCCCAAAATATCGGGTGAAAAGACCGAAGAATATATTTTCTACCCGTAGGTAGGTAGGGTGAACTCCCCTACAGGCAACGTGCAACTATCTTCAAATGCCCACGTGAATTATGAGTCTCATATATATGTAGTTTCGCATAGTAGAATGAGCTTTATCAACCAGTCTACAGTCTATTCCATTAAACACCTAAAGAGCCCACAAAAATTGAGATATGAAAATAATAGTAGCAAAAATTATTTCTGTGCGATGTTTTTGTTTGTGTGCGATGTATTTGTTTGCGTGCTCTGAGTGTGCGCTGGGGGGGTGTGCTGGGTGAGTGTGTGCGATGAGTGTGGGTGTGCGCATGCTGTATGTGTACTCTCTCTCTCTCTGTGCTGTGTGTGTATTCTGTGTACGTTTGTGTGCGATTGGTGTGTGTGCGTGTTGGGGGTGAGCGTGTGTGTGTATGGAAGAGCAGAGAATAGAAGAGGGGGATAGATAGGGAGAGAAGGAAGTATGGAAGAGCAGAGAAGAGGGGGAGAGGTAGGGAGAGAAGAAGACTTACCTTAAAGTCCGGGTGGTGGTGGGCTATAGCGCTGGCGGTAGCGTTGGCTATAGCAGGGTGAAGAGAGAGGAGAATGGCGAGAGAGAAAGAACAGAGGAGGGGGGCTGATAATTGAGAGAAAAGATAGATGGGGAGAGACAGAGGACAGTGCGTGGGTCTGGGCGCAGATGATTAGGGCATACACGGAGGAGGGATTTAAGGGATTCAAAAATGAATGAATTTTACAATAACTCTCAGACACAAGTACTTCCAAGAAAACTAACTACTTAAATGATGATTCTGATTCTTTTAAGTGCCACGTTTATGTTACGGATATACTAGGAATAATTCGTGCATAAAAATATGATGCAATAAAAAAAAATTGAACACTGAACTCAAACACGTACAAAGTTGAAAGAGTAAATTGCACTTATAATCCGTACAGGAAGGCACTGTAAAATTGAAAAAAAATATATATATATTATTCTAGAACACGAAACAATCAGACACCGAACATAAACTTGCATTAAGTTAAAAGTCTAAATTTTATTTTTAGACTATAAACCCCACGTGACAATCTGTGAGTTTAATTGGATCAATCAAATCAATTTGTGCCTATACAAAAGACCAAATAAAATGGATGAAGTTGAAAAATAAAAATGTTCTTTATATTAATCTAAAGTTAACTTAAAACTATTCTTTAATACATGACACACAACAAATGCACCATATGAATACTTGGAAAAAGTGACATGCCAAACATAAAATTGTGTGATACAACCACTTTCTCAAAATTTTAGAAACAATCCATAAAATTTTTCAATCCCAAATAACTTCCATCACACAACAAAATGACATTTCCTATTTTTAAATCAATGTCTACTCCAATCAATCAACAAAACTTACATTACAAGTACATAAAAATTACTACAAGTGAGAAGGTTTTTACCCTCCAAAACCTCTATAATAATATTTGATAGACCCGAATCTGCGCAACATTAATCAAATTAATAATTCACTCAATGTTAATTG
Source organism: Ilex paraguariensis (assembly GCA_963454935.2). Taxonomy (NCBI): domain Eukaryota; kingdom Viridiplantae; phylum Streptophyta; class Magnoliopsida; order Aquifoliales; family Aquifoliaceae; genus Ilex; species Ilex paraguariensis. The sequence continues at coordinate 123,964 of CAUOFW020000721.1, read as the reverse complement.
TTCCAAAAAAAAATGTGAATCCCAAATCTCAAAATGCAAGAAAGAGATAAAATTCATGAAATTTTCATGCAAATTAATTTGGGGGAATGAATGAGGGTTATTATTTGGGTGTAATTACCAAACTCAATTACTTCAAATATTAACCAAATGAAGTATTAAAATTATGCACAATTACTTCAAGATACGTCTCTAGCACGTTGTTTTCTAAAGAAACGTAATAAGAGAGAAATATTATATTCCAAAGCAATGTTAATTAAAAACACAATTGAATAATTCACAACTTCAAGATTGGATTGAATATATAAAACTTAAACCCTAAACCTAAATTTTTGTAGAAAAATAAATAGCATCTAAGCGAGGCAAAAATTTATACATAATCAAAAAAAATCATGGGACATATTTCCTAGCAATCATAGAGAGCATGAAACAATAAAAACAAAACAAAACCATGATTCGAGCGAACGTCCAACACCCAATGATTTAACTTTGGCAGTCACTAAATCATAAAGCAGAAGTTGTGAACCCATTCCTGTTGAAAAAAAGATCGCAAGAAGACTGTCACGAGTTGCTTAATCTGCAGAACTCACAATGGCAAATTAAAAATTTTATGATCTTTGAGCTTTAGTTGTTTTTGGAAGGTGGTCTTTATTAAATCACATTGAGAATCATATGTGCAATTATTTGAGTTATCTTTTTATCCATGGCTAGATCTATAAGGGTCTTTTGCACTATTAGAAGTCATGGTTCAACTGCTGGGGTGTCCTCTCAAGTAGTTTATGCATTCCACCATATCTTTCTTTCTGCACGAAAAGTGACGTACATATGTTTGCGTTCGATTGTGCATAATGATTGAATATGAGTCTACCAAAAAGAGAAGAAAAAAAGAACAAACCGGTGAGGTGATAAGGAAGACAAGAAAGAAAAGGCGGTGGATGGAGAAAACAAAGGGCTGAGATTTATCCCAGGTACTGCCCTCTTTGCAGATGGCCACTCGCTACTCCTCCCAGTCATAACTACTACTGATGTTGCTGTTTCTTCTTCTTCGAGTGTTAACAGCAGCGGCGGTGGTGGTGTTGCTGACGAAGTGGCGGTGATAGTAAGGAGCATAACAGAGAGATAACAGAGAAAGAGATAGACATAAAGAGAGTGATGGTAAGGAACGTAACAGAGAAGTAATGAGAGAAAGATAGAGAGAGAGAGAGAGAGATGGTAAGGAGTAAGGAGTAACAGAGGGTGGGCAAAAAAAAAAGAAGAAACAGAAGGGAAGGGATGGTTGTCTGACAGAAGGGAGGAAAAAAAAAACAAGAGGGGAGGCGGTGACAAGTGAGGTGACTGAGGGGTAAGTTTTTTGAAAATAATTGTTGGTGAAAAACGATGAATTTGGAGGAAAATAAAAGAGTATCGGTAGTCGTTAGATAAATTGATTTGAAACTGTTGGATGTTGAAGCCGTCATATTTTATATTATAGACTAGCCAAGACGATTTATTTTTTAAATTAAAATCATATATTTTTGGGATTTCTTGTTATATAATTTGTTAAGTCTATAATAATGAAATATCATATAATAACAAAAACAAAAATATATTTTGTTTTTTTATGTCTTATTCTTTAGGTTTGAAAATATAAAACTTAAACAAGGTGTCATTTACACTACCAAGGTTTGCCAAAATTCTCATAAATAGGGCACCATTTATACTAAATAGCATAACTATCAGAATTGGTGGTCTAGTGGTAAAGCATGTCCGCTTCAGAGTCATCCTTGCTTTCAAGTAGTTATCAAATAGGGTTTGATTCACAAGGTTATCATATCTTGTTACTTAAAATGTTTTTGGTAATTTTTTCATTTTTATAATTTTTATAAAAAAGAACATAACTAATTTTTGTTTTTTTAGGATAAAAATTAAAAATATAAAACATATTTAGTAGTCATTTATATTTAAAAAATTATAAAAATAAAAAACTGTTTGTTATTATACCAAAAATTCACCACCTAAACCCCACCACTGAAATTCACCCCCTACCACCGTAACCCACCCTTGAAAATCCACCAACACCCAATCTTACCATTACCTTCAAAAATCCACCCTTGAAACTCCTCTACTAGAGAAGGGCGAGAGAGAAAGACTCTGAGAGTTAAAGAGATTTAAAAGGATAAAAAAAAGTGAAAGAGAGAGGGACTTTTTATATCAAGCAATAAAATCCATATTTTATTGTTAAAGAGGATCAAAGTCAAAATCTCATTAAATGAGACATTTTGAACAACAAGTTTGTTTTTTGTTTTTTTTTTTTTTGATGTTTTTATAATTTAGCCTTATTTTCAAAACGGAGCAGTTAAATAAAATGAAAACATTCACCAAACTCCTTTTTTTTTGCCGTAAAATGAAAAAAAAAACAAAAACATAAAGTTACTAAATGACACTTTAAGCTTTGGTGGTGGTGGTGTGGTGACGAACTATTTTAAAAGAATTGTAGTTATAGCTAACCGAACATTCCACATTAGATAAGATCCTTATGGTCACACCCCGAAGGTGTCATTGTCTACTGGTTGCACCTCTCCTCCGTTTATCCTAACCAAAAATATATATATATACACACACTAAACAGCATAGTTTGCTGTTTTCTTCATTTCTAAAACAGCAGTGGGCAAACTTCATTTTATCCATAAGTACGAAAAATCCTCATTCTATTAATCAGTATTTAGTTACAGCTTTATTCGTACATGGGGCCACGACCAAGTTACCTAAGTTGTTGGTGCGAGTGTTCTATTTCTTTATACTGATTGATATTCTAGTTTCGTAATTTAAATCTATGCATATCTATTATCAATTGTAAAGATACAACTAAAATTAACTCAACTCAACTCAATATTATTCCAATTTTTTTGGAGTCAGTTATTTATAATATAAAACAGGACACGTTTCAATAAACTTATCCAACGGTCTTAAATAGACTCATCAAACGATCACAAACATCTCTCACAAAATCATTCACATTATACCGTACCTTCATACACGAATTATCCATAATACAAATTATATTTTATCACTGTCAACATGTGCATTCTTTATTCTTTTAATTTTAGAGTGTAACCCGTACAGGTGATCTAGTGGTGTTGATTAAAGTTGAAACGAAACATAAACTTAAACATCTTAAATTTGATTCTCGGTAGTGCCTTTCAAGTTTACTTTTAATTAGCGGGTTATTCAAAATTTTCTCAACAAAAATGACTTTAAAGTAGCCTTGTATTTTAAAGAATCCTCGTAGCCATGGAAAATATTAAAATCGTGTGAAACCCATCCTCCTTTGTCAATTTTAGACGACCTCTAGCCCATGCCTGATCCAGGAATCCTTTTGTTCTTGCCATTGTTGAGCTCGTTCATGAGAAAGATCTATTTGAATAGTTTTAAGTCGCACCAATTCCAACTACTTACACACATAGACCTTTACCTTTGGCTTGATGAAACCATATCATGTTGGAGACAGCCGTTTGACAATGCTGCTATTCTAGGCAATAGATGCTCATTCCTACAATTTAAGGTTGTGGTATCAACCATCAACATGAAAATCACTAACAAGTATCGGGTGCGACATCACACAACTGTATCGAGCAATACGAGCAAAGTGAACCACCAGAAGACATGACCTATGCGATCGAAAATCTATGTGCAAAGTGAATGTTCCCATATGGAAAAGAACAATAATATATACCATATATTCTTAGCATGTCCCCAAAAATTACAACACACATAACAAGATTAACCTAGAAATGCATAAATGAGTACTGTCACACACACAAAAAAGAGAATGACTGCACTGGAGCCTCACAATCAACGGCTATGTATGAAACAACAGGTGGACCTACCATCCTATTGGAAGAACATCATTGAAACGTCCATCGAGAAGCATCCAACAGCCACCCAGCCTCAGGGGCTCAAACATTCACCTGTTTCGAGTACTAATAAATGTCAGGCTCTACTAGCAAAGACCACAATAAAGATCAAATAAGTTTGGGACTGATTACAGGTTACTGGAAAATTATTTGCCAGTCCAACAGCTTTTTTGTGCACTGTACCAAGTGACATTGGTCAGTATGCGGAAATGGTCCAGTAGTTACTATACTTGAAATCTTTCAGCTTCACATCAATAGTGCAGACTGAAAAAATAGTGCCCTAAATCATTAATTCCCCACCCTCGCCACAATTTGTAAGTTTGCATGTCAGCAGAAGCGAAGATGCACACAGTCCTTTTGGTTTTTTTTCTGAAGGGGGCTGTGGGGTAATTAATTAGGCCTAGATAAAATGTTTGGTGAGGAAAAAACAAAGCAAGTTGGGTCCTAGTGATAGTATTATGTCTATTGAAGCACAAAAGCCATCATTTTTTCTACTTAGATGATTGAAAACAGAGAAGAAATGTTGTGTGATTCCATGCAGGGAAAGCCATTGTGCATGCTTCAAAAGAAATCCTAAACTCTGCAAATGAAGACAGCAATCACAATGCCATCTATGCAGAGGTAATGAAGAAAAATAAACAAAAACAAAAGGGGATTACAAGAAAATAATAAAACGTGTAAAATGGCTGGCAAACAAACTTCACTGTCATGTCGGCATTTCCTTGAATTAACACTGGAGGTAAATCCTCCAAGAATAAATCACCATATCCACTCAGCGGGTTAGTTGGAAGTCCAAACACCCATTAGCTAGTGCACACATACTCAATATACAAAGAGACACGCACCAACAAACAGATACAACATCAAAAGTGTCAATGTCACTCTGGGGATTGTTCCCCAAGGTCCATGCTGATGCAAAAATCGCCACCAAACATACGCGGACGCTATTCAGCACCAACTATATATAGAGCATCAAGCTTGTTTGAGCTTCCTTTAATGGAATGGCAGCATACTTGGGTTTCATCCAAAATGTGCGAAGAATGAGATGGTGTTCCACATTGCATGCACCTGACTGACTAAATCTATCAATTATTATTTGTTCTCTGCCATCGTGCCACAAAATTTCCTTGATCAAATAAGATTTTTCCATCCAAGATACACATAATTTTCTCCCCTTATATGTATCATAACATCTTGAGATTGGTTATGTATATTCTATGTCATTCCACTATGTTTAGGTCCATTTCAAAATGCATAAGTACCAGATATTTGCTTCACTATCTGACTAATGATATGTCTAGTCCTCCTGCCATCCATGTATGCCTAGCACCCCCTCCACAATTATGTGGATCGTCAACTTCAACCATATTTCACCAATTTACTCCAAGATGATTATTAATATTCGCATCATGATTTCAAAAAAGGCTAACACAAGAGGCTTCAAGGTACCAGGAAATTCAGAACTGAAGATAACACTAACATCAATTTGTACATTTCTTCGTAAGTGTAACAAAAATTACGCATGAGTACAAATATATCTATATTTAAAAATAGTGCATACGAATCTTTTGACCTTTATAATAGTGACAATAACAAACAAAAATTTCATACAATCCACCATTGGATTGTTTAGTCAAACATATGATGTCAATTTCATATGCTCCACCATTGAATAAATCTAAAATATCAATTTGGTTAAAAGAAGTTTGACCATATATATTTTGTAACATCTTTTAAGAATTTCACCATCTTAAAAGAATCCACTTAAACTCTACCTAAAGCCATAAAGTTGTGCATACGAATCTTTTGACCCATATAATATTGACAATTCGAAAATTCCATACAATCCACCATTGTTTGTAACATCTTTCAAGAGTTTCATAATCTTAAAAAAATTAACTTAAGCTCTACCTAAAGCCATAAAGTTTTAATTTCAACCACTTCGGAAGCTTACTTTCTGGCCATGATTGCTTCTAAGAAAATAGGAATGACACACAAATACAGATGGATAGAAAGCTGGTCAAGAGAACTATACCTACCTTACTTGATGTCAACTTGATAAGGATCACGGAGGTCTTCGGCGCAGAAGATAAAAAAGACTGAAATGAAGGGCTGACAAGATTATCAATGTGGAAAGATGAATAAGACTGGTGCACAATAAATAAAAGGGGATTAAATCATTGGGTCTCAACTATTGATTACTTGCATCTCATAATGACCCCATCCATTGTTTAGTATTTCGGCATGCACATGAGTGCTTGAAGGAATAAAGTGCAAATTTGCCTATGCAGAAGATTGTTGAATGACACGAATAGGAAAGGTTGCCTTGGGGATTCCTTGATACGAACCACATCATTCCCTCCTTGTGACCACTCCACACAAATTAATCATATTATCTTTCAAGATTCCTTATTCATATTGCCACTGTGTAACAAACGTCAATTATACAAGGCAGGTCATTTATAAACTGTAAAAGGGATGCATAATAATGCAAGCACTACAAGCAGAAGGGTAAACAAGACAGGAGCAACTGAACCAAAAAGGAAAAAAAGTCAATAGTCATATTATCTTTCAAGGTTCCTTATGGATATTGACCACTGTGTTACAAATGTCATTTACACAAGTGTAATGATATATCATTGTACCAGGGACGGCCACAGTATCGGTCATCGATTTAGAGAGTTTAGAGACACATCGATCGCGGTGTCGCAACACGGTATCAGGCGATACGACCTAAAAGAAAATGTTGAACATGACGAAAGATTCAAGTTATATCGCTATGTTGCGGAATCGTATCGGCCTATTCGGTGACAATAACTCGACAGCTCGGAATTGACTCGGACGACTTGGCTATATGTATTGTATAACGGTATTGTCTCGGAAAGTGCCGAGTCGAATACAACTTGGTCGACTCGTATCGATATCGACTGATACTTTGAACCATAAGGAAGTATGGTAAAACAAGCAATGTAGTTGCTCTTAACAACATTGCTAAGATTGGCCCTAAAAAATGAGGCACCGATCATAAAAAATACTTCTCGAGTGATAAACAAGTGGAATTCTTGGAATAAAGTGACTTATACCATTGTCACAATGGAAGAACCACAAGAATGGCAGCTCGAGACAATTTGAGCAAGGCCATCCCAAAAATAAGGCCAACAAAGTCTTGGCTTTAGACCCCACTTCCATAGACGGACCTATAATTTGAAATTGTATAGTTAGCCACAAAAAAAAAAATTGAATTTAAAAATATTTAAACCCCCGAAAAAAGTCCAATCAAAACTTAAGCCCAATCAAAAAGTTTCATATAGAGTAGTTCGGGCTCATAAATTCAACCTATTACATTAAATTGTAAAATATCAAAACTTTTGAAAAAAAGAAGAAAAATATATACAAAGAGGTCAAATCAAAACTTAACATCACTCATTCTTGAGTCATCCCTGAATTTGAGGTCTAAAATGATAACTATAAATAAGACCTTTTTATTTTTGATATTAATATTTTTTTCTTTAAAATGTATTCTTCTCATTTTTTGAGATCGAAAAGTATGGATTAAATTTTTATATTTAAGTTTTACTATTATATCCTTTTTAATTGCTTATATCACTAATTCACTAAATCTTTTATGTGACATAATCGGTCTTGGTTAAGATTATATCAAATGTAATTTAAAAAAAAACTTCTTTTTGTAGGAGTGGTAACCGGAATTATGCATGCAACACAATGATCCTTAGTATGGTTGGTGTTCAAGAGAGAGAGCTTCTTTGGCCAGCGCTTCAGGAGCGAGAGAGTGAGTGAGAGAGAATGAGAGGGAGGGTTTGTGTTACAGTAAAAAGAGAGGGAGGGCAAGTGTTAGTATTACCATAGGGGATAGAGAATGCGAGGGAGGTGAGATGATGTTTCAGATTTTCCAAATTTTGATTTATACCACACAGAGAGAGAGAATGAGAATGAGTAGTACTAAATTTTCGCTTCACCTTTCAATAGATATTTTTTTACAGTTAGATTTCTCAAATTTTTTTCAAAGATTTTGAATTTGCAGGATTTTAATGCTATAGACCGGATTGATGGGCCCAAACTACTCAATTTAAAAAATTCAATTGTGCTAAAACTTTGATAGGACCTTTTTGTAGGGCTTAAATTCTTATGAATTTAAATTTTTGGTTTGGCCTACCTACACACCTTCAAATTATGAGGTCTTCTTCGGAAGTGTGGCCTAAAGTCAAGGGTTGGTTGGCCTTATTGTTGGGCCGACCCTGAACCACATGAGACATTCCAACAGCCAAACAACAGTAGCCAGCATCAACATTCGCAGCCAGCATTGGGCAAGCACCTTCACAAGATGTTGAGCTCAAAACCACTGTGCCAACATGAAAGAAACAATCATTAAACAACTGTACCACAGGACTGTGTAGCAGACCTAACTTTGTGGAGGATAAATTTCCAACTCATTTCAATGAAGCATCTACATCCTGCAACCGATTTCTTATTCTGCAATTCAGGCAAAGAGGAGAACAACTTCCAACCACCTTGCCATTATGTAAACAGGTGTGCAGCAGCATGCATTTTCCAGTAAAAGGGGCTCAGCATTTCTTCTGGCTTGCATTAACTGCCAGACAAAAGGAAGCAATCAATGTATCAGACTAAATGAATTCAAAGGGCATATGCAATACTGAGACAAACAAGAATCAGAAGCACCACCTTTGTTTTGCACCTCAATCATGTCACAAATACAGCCTGGTCCATTACTTGTACTGAGAATGACAATTCACTTGAATCCTGCGCACTGAGAATGATAATTCATTTCAATCCTGTGGCAGATATGCACAGTTATAACAACCCGATAGTGGAACTAGCACATGAAGTTTGACCATGAATCCATCATGACTGCCAGGCTTTTAATCTCTGAGATAAACCCTCCTGATAAGCTCAAGTAAAATGCCAGAAGCAAGGTCCCAAAAGGATTTTCTTCCTCATGGCACTGACTCAATAGACTGCAAGTCACCAACAAAATTCATATATCACCCTCGTCCGTCCACCAAACTTCCTTTTTCGAAAAGTCGTCTCTTTTTCATCTCATCATGCAAACACGATATAGCAACTGCATTATCTTGCTTGACATAGCCTCTAATCAGGATATCAAAAACTGCATTGTCAGGAGTGATCCCCTTTTTCAACATATCATCAAAAACATGTTTTGCTTCAATCATGAGACCTTTATTAGCCAAACCAGAAATCAGAGAGCTATATGTTAACAAATCAGGCAATATACCCTCTTGAGTCATTCTGTTCTTAAGCCTAAAAGCTTCCACCAAATTGCCTTGCTTGCATAGCGCAGCAATCCAAGAAGTGTACACGTACTTGTCAGGAACAAAGCCTGCCTCTGACATCTCCCTCAAGACCACCTCAACTTGGCTTAAATTTCCTTCCTTGCAAATACCATCAATAAGGACAGTGTAAGAAATTTCATTTGCCTTTTCTCTGTCAAAGTACCTGCTTGCCTCATTTAGATGCCCGTGCTTACAAAGGCCATCCATCAAGGTTGTGAGAGCTACAACATCCAACTCAAAACCTCTAGTTAATAATTCCTTGCACTCATTCAGTGCTGCTTTCCAGTTCCCAGCCTTAAAATGAGCATTCATAAGTGTGGTAAATATCATACTATCAGGTGCCAATCCAGTCCTCACCATCTCTTCCTTAACCTCAATTGCGCTATCTACCATACCACAACAACAGAGGCCCGAGATAACAGCCCCATAAGCTGTTAGATCAAGCCTAACTCCCTCTTCATGCATTCTGCTCAAATATTTCATTGCGTTCTCGACATTCCCTTTCTTAAACAGCCCATCCATTATCGTAGTATAAACAACAGAATTGGGTCTAATCCCATCCTCCAACATCTTTGAAAACAAAAATTCAGCCCTTTCCAACATCCCCTGCTTACAAAGACCATCAATCAAGGCTGTATAAGTAACCACGTTAGGCAAAAGCGAAAATTCACTCATCTCCCCATACAACTGAAATGCCTCCCCCATATTACCAAATTTAGAACACCCATCAATCAAAGATGTAAAAACAATCGAATTAGGCAAAATTCCATCTCTCCTCATGCCATTTAAAACTCTGAAACCCATATCCAAATTACCCATTTTACTAAACATATCAATAAAAGTACTATGTGTAACGACATTAGGTATACAATATTTCCACATTACACCCATATACATAAATGCTGCTCTTTCCATCCCTGCCTTACAAAACCCATTAAACATGATATTAAAAGTCACCAAATCAGGCCTAACATTCCCACCACCACAACAAATTCTCTTCATTATCAAACAAGCACCTCTAATATTGAGAAAACGACAATACCCATCAAGCAAAGAATTGTAAGAAACTATGTCTGGTGAACAATTAAACTTTGGCATGGAATTTAAGAGGTTTTGCGCAGAATTAAGATGACCCAGTTTGCAAAAATATGAGATGACAGAATTGAAAGACGAGAGGGGAGGAGTGTACCCTCTGGAGAGGAATTGGAAGAGTAGTTTGAGAGAGAGGTCACCACAGTTGGAACGGATGAGGTGGTGGAGGGACTTGTTGAAGGTGTAGGGATTGGGGATTTTGGAGGACCGTTGCAAATGGTGGGCGAAGAATTGAAGAGCTTCTTTGATCATGCATGTGGAGTGGAGGTTCTTCAACCATCAATGACTCTCTCTCTCTCTCTCTCTCTCTCTCTATATGTGTGTGTGGTGTGTGAACTGAGCTAAAATATGAAGCGTAAAAGTGAGTTTTGAGGGTTTCTGGCAGTTTGGCTTAAACCCATTGAAACGGAGCTGGAGAGGCGGGCGGAGGTAGGAGCCCTTGAATAAATTATACTGAACCCCCCATAGGTTTAGTCAAAACATGTTATAACCCTTAAAGTTTTTGGAAATTACTGATAACCCCCTTAGGGTAAAACACACTGCACCACTTCACAAATGATCCATGTGGAATTTTTTTAAAAAAAATTTGTTTTAATGATATAATATGTATTTATATTTTTTTAAAAAAAAGTAAATAAAAATAAATAATTATTTTTTCCCTCTTACCAAGCACAAAAAAAAATCATTATTATTTTTCATTCATCCTATCAAACACAAAAAAAAATAAGAGAATGTATCATTCTTACTTTTATTTTTTTGAGGATAGAAAGTGTATCCCTTGTACTTTCTGTCCCTCTTACTTTTCATCATTCCTACCAAACGGAGCATAAGGGTCAACCACCCTTGCTCCTCGAGGAAAATGTTTTAAACTTGTTTGAATTATGATGACTAATATCTGAATTTGAGGATTAGTCGACACAAGTTTAAACATCCGGTAAAAAAAAAATACATTTTGTAACCAAAATATTGGTTATCAACTTGTTAGGGGTAGAAATCGCGCGTTCGGATCTCTACTCCTAACAAAAAGACGTCTTTTGGTGGACAGGATTGCCTCCCTCCGAAAGGATTTCGATTGACCTGGCGTGTGTCAAAGTGACCACCCAGTATCCTTTGACCTCCATCCCACATCGGGTAGGAATCGTCTTCTCTCCTGCCATATAAGTCCTTGGCCTTAATGGAGGAGGTACCCATTAGCACTTGATCTAGTTGATGGGACATTTTCTAGAACACAACAAATGATGACACGTGTCCTCGACACCGATGAAACATCTCTGTTATGGTCCTGACACGTGTCATCGGCATCCTTAGCCCTCCCGCCGAGGGAATAATTCTCGGGGGCGAGGGACTCTAAGACGGCATGGATGACACATATCCCTCGGCTCAAATTGATGATATTGGTCCCGATGAATGTATGCTCCCTCGGCGCCGAGATGTATCTACTGGAATATGGACTTTTCCACTCTTACAAGGGCTGGTGATTAACAGGTGACTAGCATAGGTCAGCCTAGGCTAGGCTAGCTATCATAACAACGTTCTACTCAATGGTGTTAGGACGCATAAGAATGTAGAAGATTCAATCAAGGAGGAATGGACACGTGGAATGCGGTGTCAGATCAAAGATAAAATGACCAGAATGCCTCTGCTGACACATGACTTGTGCAAACAGACATTTAATGTATCCCCTTCTTGATGAGATAACATTTAAGGCATGGGGGCCGAGAAGTGAAAGGCATTAAATGCTCCCATGCCTGGGCATTTAATACTACCTCACTGAGGGAAGGGCATTGAATACTCAGTAGGCCGAGGGAAAAGCATCAATTGCTCAGCGTCCCCGAGCAGTTAAGGCTAAATGCATTCCCCACTAAAAGGAAAGGGGGCACACTACCCCATCTCTAATGATTGTCTACTAGTTATATTATCAGCAATGATAAGCTTTTGAATGTATAAATAGTCCTCAAAAATATATTACAAAGGTATGTAAGAACATCTCTCAAGAGCCATAGAGTGTTTTCTTCTTCCCTACTCTCATAGTTACTGACTTGATCGTTGGAGGGGATACACCAAAAAATACTCCGACGCCTTTCTAACTGATTTTGTTTTATTCCAGGAAACCCTCGTAGCCTTCCAGGACCGGTCGAGCAACCCAACAAACAGTTCATCGCCACTACTTAGGCCTCCTTTGGCCTTTTCAACCCATTCCAGGTGGTGAGATCGACTGCTGCCTCGACGGAATCGTGTTCACCATGGAAGAGATCTGTTCTCATGCATATTGTGTAGAAATTTGCACGCACAATCTGACGCCATCTGTGGGAAACGACTAGTTTTTCCAAAAAACAGTGACCATGGTGAATACTCGACAGAAAGGGAAGGGTCCCTAGCAGAAGAACCTCGATTTGCAAGCTCTTTCTAGTTCCGGAACGAAGGATCAAGTTAATGGTGTAGCAGGAATATCTCCACTCAACCGAGAGGGCATACTTGCCAAACTAGTATGGGTATCAGATCAGGAAGATCCGCCCATTGGCTCGTCAACTGGGGGAAATGATCGAGAAGAAGTTTAGGGGTCGATTACGACAGTTAGAAGAGGACAACGTGAACGTTCTCAGCCGTCTCAATGAATTTGCAGCTTCCGGCGAAGGATCCAGGGACTCGTTCCGTTCCCGTGGACACTCCATCAGGAAAGTGGAAACTGAGGACCTGAGGAATCACTTGAACAAAAAAGCTGAAAGTTCTAGGGCCCCAAAGCGTCTAAGAGCCAAGGAGCACCCTCTGCATGGTCATGCCAAGAAGGTAAGGCCTTTGGCTTAGGATGACCCCTGTCGGAGATTGTCTAGGCGAGGGGGCGTAGAGGAATCCGAGGAGGACTCAACCCTCTCCACTCGACACCCAAGAAAGGGGAACCCCATCAACCAGCACAGGGACCTTGGAAAGTCTCCCCCTAAGTTGGAAACTGACCTCAGAGCTTAGCTGGACTCCAGAAGAAAGAGTAAGGCTGTCTAGGACGACGTAGATGATGAAACCATACAATCCCCTTTTACTAGGGATATCTGGGAGATAGAGGTACCAAAAAATTTTACGGTGCCAAGGTTCAAAACTTATGACGGACGATCTGATCCCGAAGCTCACCTCAGACAATACAAGCAAATGATGTCCCTGTACCACTCGGACCAACGACTTTTATGCTGGGTGTTCTCCATGAGTTTGGGAGACTCCGCTATGAAGTGGTTCGAGACTCTCCCTCCCAACAGCATTGGGTCATGGAAGGAGTTAACCAGACAGTTCTCAGACCGATTTATTACAGGGAGTAAGTGGCCCAAAGATATTGGATCCTTGTTGACACTCAGACATAATGAAGGGAAAACCCTCCGCCAGTACGCCATCTGTTACTAGGAAGAGGTTAATGAGGTGGAGGGATGTTCGAAAGTCATGGTAGCCACATCTTTTAGGCTCGGCCTGGCAAGGGAAACAAATATGTATCGGTCATTGACCAAGAAGACCCCCTCAGACATGGACGAATTGATGGCTCAGATAAACAAGTACTCTAGGATTGAATACGAGATGGGAGGAGGTAAAGGCAAAACCCTCACCTCTAAGAGGAAAGACAAGGAGAAAGAGGACACCTCATCCCGAAAATGATTGGTACCCCCTCTAAAAGTTCTTTTAAATGGATCCACACTGTGTTTATAGAGCCTATTTACAAATTGCTCCCTAAGATCAGGGATGAGTCGTTCTTTAGGTAGCCGCCTAAGATGCAGGGTGATCCGTCCACCCGGGACCAGAAGGCCAGATGTTCCTATCACCGAGACTTCGGCCATCGTACCAAAAATTACAGAGTGTACAAATCTTTCCTAGAGAGGTTGGTCCAAGACAAACATCTGAAATAGTACATTTGAGCCAAAATTAGAAGAGGGTCATGACTCTACTCCGGCTGCTGTGCAAGACAACATTATAGACGTGATCCACGTGTGCCCACTGGAGCATCCGACGTCTAAGGAACTTGAGTCCGATCTCCAAAGGGTAGCATTCACGAGAAAGGTGGCCGAAGGAGATGGGGGCCAGCCCAGCAAGAGGGCTCAAACTGGCGAACCAAACATCACATTTTTTGATGCAGATCTAGCAGGCGTGGTCACCCCCTATAACGACAGCCTGATCTTAACGCTGAAGATTGGCAAAATTGATATTAAGAGAGTTCTGGTGGATTCTGGGAGTTCTTCTGAAGTAATGTACTTCGAGACCTTGAAGCGTATAGGGCTCGGCCCTAAGGACCTCACCAAGGTTAGGACGCCCCTCGTCGGATTTAACAGCTCATTTGCCCTGCCCATGGGTAAAATTACATTGTCAGTCATTACGGGGCCTTTTACCATCAAGACAAAGTTTGTCGTGATCGATACACATTCACCTTACAACGTAATCATGGGGCGAGCTTGGTTACACGAGCTAGGGGCGGTGCACTCCACTTACCACCAGAAGTTGAAATTCCCCACCCCAGAGAAGGTGATGGAGATCCGAGGGGACTAAACATCCATAAAGAACTATTTTTACTCTGCTGTTAGATCAGGGGTTTTCACTCAGGAGAAGGGGCGTGCCCCGGAGGAGATCCTGAAAAAATAGCAATCACAGTCTGCGCATCCAGTAGTGGACGACCCCCGAACAGATCCGACGGATCGATCGGTGAAAGACCTCTGAAAAGTGTTTTTGGTAGATAGTAAAGAGGAAAGGTACTTCTTGATTGGCTCCGCAAATGCCTGCAGCCGAACAGGAAGAGATGATTGATTTTTTGAGATAACATGCAGACGTATTTGCTTGGAATGCGATGGAAATGAAGGGGTGGACCCCGAAGTAACCCATAAGCTTCACGTTGATCCAGCCCACAAGCCAACAAAACAGAAGCCACGGCGCATGGTGCCATGTCACACCCAAGTGGTAAACGAGGAGGTTGATAAACTCTTGGAGGCCAACACCATCCGGGAAGTACAGTTTCCAGAGTGGTTGTCGAACATGGTTTGTACGAAGAAAAAAAGGGAAAATGGCGTGTTTGCATAGACTTCACTGATCTGAATAAGACATGCCCCAAGGACGACTTTCCTCTCCCGTAGGTGGACTAGTTGGTGGATACCACTGCAGGGTATCAGCGCATAGACTTCCTGGATGCCAGGGCAGGCTACCATCAAATCCCCCTCCATCTGCCTGATCAAGAGAAGACAGCCTTCATTACTCCGAGGGGGGTTTATTGCTACAAAGTCATGCCGTTCGGACTAAAGAACGTCGGAGCGACTTACCAGAGACTTATGAATCGAATGTTCAAAAGTCAGATCGGCAACACCATGAAGGTCTACATTGATGACATGTTGGTTAAAAGCAAAAGAAGTTGTGACCACCTGGTGGACTTGGCCGATACCTTCTCCACCCTCCGGGAGTATGGGTTAAAGCTGAATGCGGCGAAGTGCGTTTTCAGAGTGGAGTCGGGCAAATTCCTCGGATATCTGGTGAGTCAGCGATGAGTCGAAGCTAACCCGGATCAAATCTAAGCGGTCCTGGACATTCGAAGTCCCCGGACGGTCAGAGAAGTTCAAAAGCTTATCGGGATGTTAGCAGTGCTCAATCTTTTCATCTCGCGATCATCGGATAAATGCAAACCCTTCTTTTGAGCCATCAAAAGAGCCGAGAAAAATGCACGAAACCAAAAGTGTGAGGACGCTCTTGCGGGAATCAAGGAGTACCTTAGGGTTCTCCCAACTCTGTTTGTCCCAACTCAAGGGAAAATATTCTTCCTGTACTTAGCCATATCGGAATTTTCCGTTAGCGGGGTGCTCATTCGTGACCATGAACACCAGAAAAAAACCAGTATATTATGTGAGCAAAGTGCTGCTAGATGCGGAGACGAGATATCTGCCTTTGGAGAAACTAGCTCTATCATTGGTCACGACTGCAAGAAAGCTGAGACATTATTTCCAAGCACACCCAATTACTATCCTCACTAACCTGCCCTTGAAGACGATCTTGAGGAAAGCAGACCTCTCTGGGAGGATCGCCAAGTGGGCAGTAGAGATGGGGGAACATGACATCCATTTCAAACCTCGAACTGCTATAAAGGGTCAGGTACTGGTAGACTTCATAGCGGAGTTTTTCGGGGGACCTCCCATCCCAGAAGGATCACCCCCTTGTGGGACGATATCCCCGGAGGACGACAAGAGATTACCATGACACTTATATGTAGACGGTTCCTCCAACAGCAAGGGTTTTGGAATCGGGGTCTTGTCAGTCTCCCCGGACTGAGAAATCATAGAGCAGGCCATTCGGCTGGGTTTCAAAGCGTCTAATAATGAGGCCGAGTACGATCTCGGGACTTCGACTAGCCGAAGCAGTGGGAGCTACGAAATTGATTGTCTGCTATGACTCTATGTTAGTAGTCAACCAAGTGAATGGAGAGTTTGAGACAAGGGACTCCAGGATGAAAGCTTATTACCACGAGGCAACGACTTTGATCCGTAAGTTCAGAAAGGTTGAAGTCAAGCAGGTCTCCCGAGATAAGAACACACATGCCGACACCCTGGCTTGCCTAGCCTCGACTCTGGATTCCACTCTGCCACGTAGGATTACCATTGAGTACCTTCTAGTTTCCAATATAGATAAAGCTTCCGAGGCAATGACCGTCCAAGAAGTACAAGAGCAACCTAGTTGGATTGATCATTTTCTTAAATTCTTACTAACAGGGGACCTCCCTGAGTGCCCAATAGAAGCCAGGAAGATAAAGCTGAAGGCCCTGAGATTTTGGGTCTCCCTGGACCAGAAGCTATACCGAAGGTTATTTTTGGGGTCTTACCTGTTATGTGTCCGGGAAGACAAGGTGGAAGACCTCCTCTATAAAGTGTATGAAGGAATATGTAGCGGGCACTCCGGAGGATGATCTATGGCTCACCGCATCATATCCCAAGGATATTGGTGGCCACAAATGCAGAGAGACGCACAAGCATATGTCTGAAGGTGTGATCAATGTCAAAGGTTCACCCCCGCAATCAGACAACCGGCTGGGGACTTACATCTGCTAACCAGTCCTTGGTCGTTCACCCAGTGGGGGCTCAACTTGGTCGGACCTCTTTCAAGAGCTCCCGGGAATAAGAGGTTCCTGATTGTAGCAACAGATTACTTCACTAAGTGGGTTGAGCGGACCCATTGACCCACATCCGAGACATAGACACCAGGAAGTTCGTATGGAGGAATATAGTTACCAGATTTGGGGTCTCCTGTGCACTTGTGTCAGACAATGGAACTCAATTCAACAGTGGACACTTCAAATCTTTTTGTGAACACCTTGGGATCCGTAACTTCTATTCTACCCCTGCGTATCCTCAAGCCAACGGACAGGTAGAGTCTTCCAACAAAACGATCATCAACGGGATCAAGAAGAGGTTGGAAAAAGCCAAGGAAAAGTGGGTGGACGAGTTGCTGAACATTCTATGGGCGTACAGGACCACCCCTCGGACCTCGATAGGAGAGACCCCTTACTCCCTGGCATACGGGGTAGAGGCAGTCATACCATTGGAAGTGGGACTCCCCACCATAAGGACGCAAGCCTTCGACACTTGAGACAATGATCACCAACTTGGTCTGGATTTGGATCTAGCAGAAGAAATGAGAGAAGTGGCTACATTGAGAATGACCAAGTATTAGGAAAGAATTTCCAAACTTCATAACAAAAAAGTCAAGATTAGAGGATTCCAGATCAACGACCTAATGCTCAGAAGGGTGGTGGCCAATACCCAAGACCCAACTGACGGGAAGATGGGGCCCAATTGAGAAGAACCCTACAAAGTGGTGTCAGTAGGAGGCTCTAGATCATATAGACTAGAAGATATGGGGGAAAAATCTGTAACACAGCCTTAGAATGTAATAAATTTGAAGAAATTTTATTTTTGAGCATTCTCCCTCTCCGCACTTATGATTGGCTATCTCAAAAGGGCAACGTCTTAGAGGCAGAGTCTTAGGGACTCCTGCCTCTGAATAAAAATCAAGAGCAAGCTTCCTGTAAAGGGCAAGGCCCTAAAGGCAGGGTATCAAGGACTCCTGCCTCCGAATAAAAATCAGGAGCAAGCCTCCTGGAAAGGGCAAGGTCCTGGAGGCAGGGTCTCAGGGACTCCTGCCTCCGAATGAAAATCAGGAGCAAGCCTCCTGGAAAGGGCAAGGCCCTGGAGGTGAAGTCCCAGGGACTCCTACCTCGGAATAAAAATCAGGAGCAAGGCCTTAGAGTGCCTCCAAATGAAAATCAGGAGCAAGCCTCTTGGAAAGGGCATGACCTAGCGAGTGGAATCTTGAGGGTCACCCCAAACCTAAAAGAACAATGAAGCGGATGAGTGATCACCCTGATCTCAGTGTCAACCACCTCGAGGCGACCCCTAGAAATGATGAAGCTGAACCAATTGGGGGGGATCAACTGACTCCTCCCTCGGCGTTGGAATTATGGAAGACATCCAGTTATCCGTACTTGTTGCTATGGCATCAAAGTGTTTCAAAAAAAAAAAATACACAAATTAACAAAAGCGGATTCTTCCATTACAAAGAGAAACGGCGCCTTGCGTTCCTGAGAGCTACAAAAGTAGGAAAAATACAACTAAAAAATAATAATAATAATACAAGTTCAAAGGCAAAAATCAAAAGCTAGAGAACCGATCATCTCGCCCCCAACATCTTTACTACGTCGCTGCAGGGGGAGTCGACGTTGAAGGGATTAGAAACTTTTGGAACAGACGGGGCAAGGATCGAAGCAGCAACAAGCGGGATTGGAGGAGTACTTGATTCGGGGGCGGATGGGCCTGACTCTGGCAGGGCATCATCAGATGGAACCAGGATGACCTGCACTAGAGTTGGAGCCACATCCTTAGCAGCAACCTCAGCTCTAGCCTGCACCATCTCCGTCGAGGGCACGCAAATGTGCATTTGGAAGAGGGGAGAATCTGAAGGAACCTCGGCTGCTTGGAGCACCTCATCCTAGTCCTTTTTGAAGAACTCCTTGTTGTTCTCCTCAAGGGCAAGCAGTATGTCATCGGCGAATTCCTCTCAGATTTGCTCCTCGGACCTCCTATTGTTCTCCATTTCAGCCCTGACCCTGTCAAGCTCCCGAGTAAGGGCCAGGCAGTTCTCCTCTGATCCGAAAAATCTTGCTTCAGCTGAGGATAGCCATTGCGCCTGCTCTGTAATTCTCCTTTCAACATCGGTCAGGGCAGCACTTAGCTTTTCAACGCCAACCCTTGTCGATTTGTCATCCTTGAGTAATTGCTCAATCTGGGCTACCTGGGCCGTCAGGGTAATGTCCCTAGCAGCCACGTCGTCCTTAGTGGCAACAAGGGCCTCTTCAACCTTTTCGTTCACCTTATTGGCTCGCTGAAGGTTTTGTCTGGTTTCGTGATAGCGAACATCGATCACCAAGATTTGTTGGATTGCCTGCGAGGAAAAGAACTTGGTTAAATCATAGTTGATAGAATGAGGGAGGACCAAGCAGAAATGAAACTCACCACCAAGGAGTTCTGAATGATTGAGTGAAACAACGAGTTTGTTGTCCGCTCCCGGTGAGCCTCCATGTCAGCCTCGAAGTAAAGTGTCTCGCTCACTCTATAAGCGACATGGGAGTCCTGCAGAATGGAATCATTGACTCGGATCATCCTGCTCATGTGATTGATAGCTCGAGGATTCCATTCTACCGCAGCCTCCGTCAGCGGTGGGGGAGGTGGAGTTCGCTGCTGTTGTTGCTGTTGCTACTGTTGCTGTTGTTGGAGTGGAGGGCCCCTCACTCGGCCCCTACCGCCTTGTTGCTGAGGGGAGGGGGCCCTGGTGCCTCTGCCAAGGCCGTCGTGCCTTTGTTTTATTTTTTTTCCTCCTCAACAAGAGGATCTCGATCACGCATCTGGCCCCGACCGGTGGGCCTTGGTGCTGGAGGGGGGAATGTTGGTGCTGGCTCCTAAAGGTGGGGGCGCATTGCTTGCGACCCCCTACCTCTCCCTGCAGCAAGAGACTGTCTCTGCCTCAGAAAGTTTAGATCAATCCGAGGTTAGCGCGACATGGCTACCTCCAGGGCGTCCTCGGCATCCAAGGATCGGAGGATGTTGAAGTCAGGCCACGCTTCTCTGCCTGAAGTACCCACCTCGGCGTCTGAAGGTACAAAAGCCTCCCTAGCCCCGGGTTCCTCAACTTTAGTGTCTTCAACGACACCCTCTACCTCTACCTTGGTGGCCCTGTCAGGATCTTCCTCTAAGTTCTGCTCGACCTCCTACTGTTTTGTCTAATCAAAGAGTTCGGACCACCTTGAAGGGTGGAAAGGTTGGGGGAGCTGAGAGAACTTCTTGTATCTTGGTGTGTAACCCAGGAGAAGGTGACCAGCTCAGCCAAACCCGTCGTCGCCGACGTATTCCCAAACGGTGATTAAATCGACAAAATTCACCAAATGCCGAGGAAGAGGGGCGACTTCGTGAGCAGAGATGTCTGCACAAAAAAAGGGGAGGTTGTTAAGACTTAGCGAGATATTCATGGACAATGAAAACACACTGAAAACCAGAAATACACGAAGAGGCCGACGTACTTGTCGTTCTCTATTACAGAGGACATCTCAGACCAGCGTACTCGGGGCCGGTCCCCCTCTCCTAGGCCCCACTGAAGACTAAAAGGTCGTCCTTGTACCCTTTGTCTGAGTCAGAGAGGTGAGTCACTGAGTACATGGAAGGGTCCTTGACCTTGAGATAAAAATTATGTTGGGGTATTACCCTTAACATGGAATAATAGAAAAGGAGGTCATCAAGATCGAGGTTTACCCCGAGGTGATTATTGAGTTGTAGGACCCCTATTATTATCCTAAAGACATTCAGACAACATTGCCCAAGGAAGCGATTGAAGCGAGAAAGAAACTGGAGGAGTAAAGGAGGCAGGGGGAACCTAATCTCTCCCTCTATGATAGCCTTAGTATAAAAAGACATCTCATCCTCGGTCCCGAGGTTACGGTGGTGTAGAATAGGGTCAAAGTCGTCTATACCTACACTTCTGGGTATGCGATATCGAGCTCTAAAGTTATTAATCTGCTAGTCCCCTTTTACCTTGTATTTCCCTGGCCTTGAGGAACCAGCCTGTTGGGCCTCGGTGTCAGGGAGACGTCTGGGCATCTCTACTGAAGAAATAGAAGGTTCTCTCCTAAAAGGGATCCAAAGGGGTTTCCCAAATGACTAAGAATCAATAAGGGCCAGGAAGACCTCCGGTCACCGAAAAAGGAAAAAGCAAACTAGAGGAAAGATGGAGAAAAGAAGAGGAAGGCAAGGACTCACTGAAGGACAAGAAAGGAGTTCTGAAAACTTGAAGGACTCGTTCCTTGCTTGAGAAGTTTCAAGAAAAAGGAAATCACTTATTTTGCTCTGGTGACGGCTGGTAGGGTGATGTTGTAGCAGAGTCCTTCGACGTGTTCTCCGATAGAAGCTCTCTTGAGATTTTGAAGAAACAAAAGTGGAAGAGGGGGAGAAGGGGTCCGTTTATATAGTACCCATCTCCATCATTGCGCACGAAGTACTAAAAGGTGCATTTAATGCGCACGATCTCCAAACGACAGAAAGTGGTTGAAAATAATGATGAGGCGGGTGGGGTAGTTGCAAATCCCTTCGCCTTCTGACGATACGTGTCCCCTGTGTCAAAAGATCAAAGGGTTAGGGGCAGTTGATAGGACATTTCCAGAACGCAACAAATGACGACATGTGTCATCGACATCCTTAGCCCTCCCACCGAGGGAATAATTCCCGGAGCCGAGGGACTCCGAGGTGGCATGGATGACACATATCCCTCGGCTCAGATTAATGATATCGGTCCCGATGAGTGTATGCTCCCTCGGCGCGGAGGTGTCTCTATTGGAATGTGGATTTTTTCACTCCTACAAGGGCTGGTGATTCACAGGTGACTAGCATAGGTCAGGCTAGGCTAGGCTAGCCATCATAACAACGTTCTACTCAATGGTGTCAGGAGGCACAAGAATGCAGAAGATTCGACCAAGGAAGAATGGACACGTGGCATGTGGTGTCAGATCAAAGACAAAAGGACCAGAATGCCCCTGCTGACACATGACTTGAGCAAACAAACATTTAATGTATCCCCTTCTTGATGAGATAACATTTAAGGCATGGGGGCCGAGAAGTGAAAGGCATTAAATGCTCTCATGCCTGGGCATTTAATACTCCCTCACCGAGGGAAAGACATTGAATACTCAGCAGGGCAAGAGGAAAACATCAATTGCTCAGCGTCCCAAGCAGTTAAAGATGAATGCATTCCCCACTAAAGGAAAGGGGGCACACTACCCCATCTCTAATGATTACCTACTAGCTATATTATCAGCAATGATGAGTTTTTGAAGGTATAAATAGTCCTCAAAAACATATTGCAAAGATACGCAAAAACATCTCTTAAGAGCCATAGAGTGTTTTCTTCTTCTCCATTCTCATAGCTACTAACTTGATTGTTAGAGGGGATACGCTGAAAAACACTCTGGCGCCCTTTTAACCCATTTTTCTGTATTCCAAGAAACCCCCGTAGCCTTCCAGGTTCGGTCGAGCAACCCAACAAATAATTCATCGCCACTACGTAGACCCCCTTTGGCCCTCTCAACCCATTCCAGGTGGTGAGATCGACCGCTGCCTCGACGAAATTGTGTTTACCGTGGGAGAGATCTGTTCTCATATATATTATGCAAAAATTTGCATGCACACAACTGGACCGAGGATTAACGCTTTTTAATTTTATCTTTAGACACCTGGGTTTTGCATATTTGTGACAAGAGCCCCATCTGGAGAGTTTGATATTCTTTGCACAAATCTATGTTCAATGCTTTGAAATTCAAAACCATCGTGTGTTAAGCGGGTAATTTTATCATTGCAAGAAAAAATTATCCTTGATTAAAACTTTTTCACACTCAGACTTATATTTTCTAATGGTTCTACGAAAGACTCTACATAAATCCTGCATTCATCCAGGGCAGAGGTTAGGGGTAAGGAAGGGTTAAATAGGTTTGGTAACTCCCATTGTCATCTATAATCTATAATATAAAATAAGGTAAGGTTCAATAAGCTCGTATGATAGTCTCAAATAGATTCATTCAAAGGCAACCAACAATTTCTCTCAAAATTATTCACATTATATCGTTCCTTCAAACATGGATTATCTCTGGTCAAACAATAAAGAAAAACAAAGAAAGAAAATAATTTTTATGGACGCATTAGATTAGAACGAAAAAAAGGTTTTGAAAATTTTTTACCCTATTATTTGAAAGAAAGGAAAATTATAAGAATTGTTTTCTCTAAATTACTTTTAATTATATAAAATTGGTTTAAATAAAAAAATATGAATTATAATTAAAAGTTAAAATTTTTATAAAGTTGCCCTAACCTAATTTTGAGACCAGGATCGGTCCGAGCCCAAATTTTTGAGCTAGATTATATGGTTAACCAAATCCATACCAAGTTTTTTCAAAATTAATAACTAATTGAATATTTTAAGGAAAGTAAGGGTAAAATAAAAAGTTAGATTATAGACAATAACTTTCTTATTTTTCCTTGTAATTTTTGCAAGTAAAAAAGTTAGTTAGTCGTGAGAAAATCAAAATATAGAAAAAAATAATTTTCATCATTTTTCATTTCATGCTAATAGGACTGTTAATCAAATCGAGCAACTCAAGCTCAGCTCGTTTTTTGCTCGTTCAAGCTTGTTTGTTTAAAAAACGAGCCGAACTTAAATAATTTTTTAGGCTCATTCAGAAAATAAGTCCAACAAACTTGACTCGAACCGATAAACTCGACTTGTTTATATGTAAATACTTGAGTTCGGCTTGAGTTCGTTTCATTTTGGCTAGTTCAAGCTCAACCAGTTCAAAAAAATAAGCCGAAATTGAATAATTTTTTAAATTCGATTAAAAAAATAAACTTTTTAAGCTCAACTCAAACTTGTTCGAGTTCATTCCACTGTCAGCCCTACATGCCAACCAAACAAAAGAAAATTTTAGAACTTTTTTTCTTTTATATTTTGTATTATTATCCCCTAAACAAACCCACCCAAACTGTCGTAGGCATATCCAAAGTTTGCCTAATAATTTATGCCTCCATGCCCAGAATTGCCGGTGGGTTTTGCTTTGGACAGACAAGTCTTAAGTGTCATCAAGCTAGTTCAATGTTCCGACAACCCAAATTATACACAGACCCGCAATTAGGGTGTCAACTTTAACCTGTTAATACGAATTCGGTATGAACGATTATAAAATTTACACGATTATTAAATATGCATAATAAATAGTTTAAATTAATGTTTAATACTCAAAACATACTAAATAGATTTTTTTTTTCATAGGTCTTGTCAGGAACACAACTAAAATAACAATGACACGACACAAATAACATGACATGCATCATACGAACACGATACGATTGATACCTCTAACCGTGATAGGTTTAGAGATTGGACAAGGAATACTCTAAACTTTTGTACAGTCCATTCTAATGTCACTGACAGTATAACATGATGATTTAATTTGTTTACGTGGTTAGAGGGTCGCTACTTAAATTTGAGATTTGTGTTGTAACCTTAATTCAAATTATGTATATTCGAGAAAATTTTATATAACCCAAAATAAGATCTCGCATATGATAATGTTTGAATTTTTGACATTCACTCTCCAAAATAACGTTTAAATAACACTACCTTCTATTGTCATTAGCATTATTATTATTATTATTACAAAAACCAAAAAGACAGTACTAAGAAGGAATATCTAAAAAGTAAAAAGACGTGTTCGTGTCAACTTTTTCATACATCTAAAGTTGAAATAAAATGGTATTTATAGCTTTTGATATGCTACTTTATGTCCGATTATATGATTTCAATCACCGATTAACATTTAACATGTACGTATTGATATACGTATCCGATGATAAAGCTTGAATTTTATTCATTCTAAAGCAACCTTAGTACTATATACATTTTTTTGACATTAAGTGGTAGTGATATTAGTTGGAATGAATATTCAGAGAGAGAGAGAGAGAGAGAGAGAGAGAGAGAGAGAGAGAGAGAGAGAGAGAGAGAGAGAGAGAGGCCTGATAAATTCAAACGTGTGTTTTTTCACCATTTGCGATCATTAGAAACACTGAATTCCCTTCACTATGACTTCTTGACCTCATTAATTGTTTGTCACCTAGTTTTTGTAAACTGTAAATTTTTTATTTCTAAAGTTAAATTCCAAACTATTTTTTTTATTATCGGGTGTGAATTTTTTTTACTCAAATATGTTTAAAATAAACAATAATACTAAAACTAACAACATCTATAATTTTATTTTTTTTCTGGCAGGTATCATAGCCATATTTATTTTCAGCTTAGAGGCCTAGTTTAAAAATACATATTAGACTCAGAATCGTAGACTAAACCCACCTCAAGCATATAGACCAAGCCTACCATAGGGTGAAGGAAGCTTAGTTAGATCAACCATGCCATCTTGAGGAACTCGGTCCACAATTGACACACGAGGAGATTTTCGTGGAACGTGTACGTCGCTTCCATAAAATTGTTTCGCCTGTTATAAAAATGATACCACCTCTACCAAACTACCTTACCTGTTACAAGAATGACGCCTCAATCTATTAAGAGACTCTTATAAATTGTAAACCTTACCTACACAAGAGGGCTTCTCTTTCATATTACTCACATCTGAACACTCTACACTTATTGAGTAATAAAATATTCAACCCACCGTAACTCTTCGTAGTGGAATAAGTCACTCTGACCGAATTACTTAATTTGTGTTTGTTTATATTGAATTTTTTTCTTAATTATTGCATTAAATATATAACAGGTCATGTACAAATAGGCCTCACCAAAAAACTCAAAGCCCAATGGGCTATCCAAGGCCAGGAAGCCCAACCGGCTTAAGGGCCACTCGACCCGTACATGTGGTAGGGCTTGGGTAGCCCACTAGTTCATCGGGTAGGGCGAAGACCATAGTCCTATAGAATATACTTGTTGGAAGAAGATAATTAAATATATTTCATAATTATATTATTTTTTTGATATTTGATTTATAACTTTTATAACGTTGAGATTTACAAATGATTGACAATTATGTAAGTATCAATCTAGTTGGGATGTACTCAATTTGTAGTGATACTAAATAGTCTCACTCATCAATCAATTTGTAAGGTAATATTGTAACTTTATATGAATATTTATTAAATTCAATCAATATGAATAATTTTTTTGTTAATTTATTTTTTCACACCAATTTCATGTAATTATTGTCTTTTTGTATTTTTATATAAAAAATAAAATATTTGATATCTTTTTGTATTTTTTTACATACAAAATAATTTTTTAATAAAAATCCAGTTTCTGGCCCAAGGCGATCTGACCCGTGTTTACCCCTTTTCGGCCAAATAGGCCGGCCCACAGACAAGCCAGGGCTTTAAAAATTCATAACGGGCAGGCCCAACTTGGCCTGTTGACTAGTCAAAGACCATAGGCCCGGCCCATAAAGAGCCATGGGCTGAAAAATCTCAGGCTGGGCTGGCCCGTTGCCGAGATCTACGTATAAATATATTTTGTGCATTATCAATTCTGTTAAACTCTTTCGTTTAAACTTGACTATGAATCTATGCAATGTTCAATTATGCTCTATTTCATTAGAAGAAATGTAGCACACAAATTTTTTATTATCCAAACATTCTCTTTTGTTATCGAAACAAAGTTTCAATCCTCGTTACTCTATATTTTTAATTGATAAGAGACTTAATTACATTTGACCAATAAATTCGATTTTGATCGATGAAGTTTTCATATACAAAATTTGAATTAAAACTTAAAAGAAGTACTGCACATCTCAGGAAAATAAAGAGAACTCAAAATCAACATACTTTGGACTGTAATGCAATGCAATCCCTATGACTATTCTATCCCACTAGTTTCCATATCCCTTAACCAGAGAAAATATTAATTACAACGGTAATACCACAAGGTAATACTGACATAATATTATTAATCAATAATATCAAAACAAATAAGTAAATGAGTCCCATTAAAATTAATAATCAACCCTCAGAGATAGCAGAAGAAATGACCTTCGTTAAAGAAGACACAAAAGCCAACTTTCTTGATTTTCCAGGGACAGTTTCCGACGAGAAACTAACGGGCTCCGACGGGTTTTGGCGAAGGTGGGTCTGATGAGAGAGAGATGAAGTTTCCACTAATGGGCATCTGATAGTAGAAGGGGAAGACGAAAAGATTTTGGCCAAATATTAATCTTTTTATTAAATGACATGACAACAGATTTTGAATGCTAAATAGGTTGCCACGTCATTTGGGATATAATTTTGGTCAGTGTAGCATTACTCCTCTAGAGTAAACTCCTATGTGTAAACAAATAATTATTCACTCTTCTTCTATGTAAACAAATAATTATTCACTATTTCTTCATATAAGTAAATAACTATTCAAGTGAGATTTACCTTATTCACTTGGTATTTTATAAATGGTTAGTGATACCACGTCATACATTCAATATTTACTACCTAAACATAAAGAATTGTGTTCAAAGATGTAAACCGTTTCTTTCGGAGTACTCCAAATCACCCCTCCCTTTAGGCTTTTAGCTTGGCGATATTGACTATATTGCTTCATTTCTATCATTGCTTATGGATTATATGTACCCATTGAGCCATTATTTATATTGAACCAAATCCAACAGAGTTGCTTTCTAGGGCCGGCTGAAACCATAAGCAATTGAAATATTTGCTTAGGACCCTCACAAAATGACGGACTCCAAATTATATTTTTGGTATTTTATAATTTGGGTTAATTTGATTTAAGAATATTATGGAATAAAAGGGGCCAAAAAGAATACAAAATCCGATTTTCTCTCATTTTCTTTATAAATTATACTCTCCCACTAACTCAACGATTACATCTTACACCACACCTAAAAGATCACACTTTCTCTTTTCATTTATCATCAATCCAATCATTCTCCATAATTAAAATATATACAAATAAATTTACGTAAACAAATTTAGCCTACATCTCTCTCTCTCTCTCTCTTCTGATTTTAAATTCAAAATTCATTGAAAAAATAAAATACCCATAAAATAGCATAAACCGTCTCTCTTCGTCGAAAAAAAATAACATAGCCACAAAATAATACATATATTTATAATAAGTTTATAAAAACCCGTTTAAAATTTTTTGCTTAAGGCCCCCAATTCTATTGAGTCCTCTGGTATCTATAGGGCATCAGGTTGGTGTTTAGCAATATAAAAGTATGGTGGGAACCCATTTTGGTGCATCAACTTAAATTAATTAGATATTTTTTGATAGCTCCTAGGATTCTGCTCAATTTTATAATTATACCTAATACTTTGATTATCAGTCATCATTTGAATTTTGAACTGATTTTCAACTGACTAGTGTTTTTTTTGTCTTCGTCGAAATAAGTAACTCAACTCAATTTAACCCATCAAACCATTTTTTTCAATTTTTTGGGGGCCGCGTTTTGAATTATGTTTCGTCGTGTTGTTTTTTACTTTACAATTCAAAATTGATTCACTTTAAATTTACTTCTCTAATCACTATTCATATTTATTGCATCATCGTCAAAAAGTCAATATCAATTGATGAATACGGGTCTCGATAGAGATGAAACTGTTGCTGCATTTTAGAGTCATTATCAACTTAAAACTGCTATAAAAATAAGAGTAATGCTACACTTACTAAATTTTAGGATAAAATTTAGAGTTCAAATGACATGACAGTTGATTATTTGAAGTTTTGATTGGGACCCAAATGACATGACATTAATCAAAGACGTCCAAATCAACTGCCATGTCATTTGAGCTCTAAATTTAATCCCAAAATTTAGTCAGTCTAATATTACTTTAAAAATAAATGTCAAAAAATCACTTATCATGAGTTGGGATTTAAGTGAAAAATGATAAACCCAAAAAGGTAATCTATAACATAGAGTCTCTGGCGGCAGGTTGGTGAACAATTTTACAAACCAAACACAGCCCCACTGCCCTACCTGCCCACTCCAATCAGTATTATTGTTCTTGTATAGCTTTGGACTATAGGGTAAACCATACCCATCTCAACTACTAATTTTTAATTGAATAATCCATAACCTTTGATTGAAAATCTAATTGATGATGATAAATTTAAGTCTAGATCCTTTGTTCGAGCCCTAAACATCCGGTGGGTTCATTAAAGGCAACCCAAGCGATCCATCTGCATGGTGTTCGCCGTGTTTGGCTTGAGCCACAACCTAGCCCCATCGTGCCACGTGGACAAGAGACAAGAGGACAATACCTGACAACTCTAATGAACGAATATTCACCGATAGTGAAAATACTTGGTACATACCGTTCCAAGCGTAGTGGGCATAGAAAGCGTCAGGCTGACAGGTTTAACTATAAGACAAATGAGGAGGGGACCACAAAATCAACCAAAAAAAAAAAGCATTATGAAAACCCTAGTAACAAGATGTATAAATAGAAGACGATATTACTGTGTAAGATAGAAGGTGTGATGTGCTAATATGTGTGCAATGCCCCCCATGTATAGGTGAGATTTACAATTTATAGGCGAGTACAACTTCATAGCTCCTTAAAGAGAGCCTTAATTGATGTGTCATTACGGGGAGCCCTGATTGAGGCATCACCCTCGTAATGAGGAATGGGGTGAATCCGTGATGCCAGCGTAACAGGCGAGGTGGTTGAAGCTGGCGATGCGCATCCTGATGATTACACTCCATGATTCCCTTCCTAAGATGAAGATCTTCACGTGCACTAGTGGTAGCTTAAGTCTCCCAAGACGATGGGCTTGCTCCTTGTTGACCTATATCTGTGATCTGGGCCTAGTAGATAGATATGAGAGAACAAATTTTAATGTTAATCAAATTCTTAAAATTTAAGAGTTGTTGGGTTTTAAATTTGTTTTAATTAAATATAATTACGGGAGATATTTTGGACAATAAAGATATATATTAGTATTAAACAAATTTTTTTGATAGACTTATCACCAAATAACTCCACAAAGAAAGACCTGCCTCCAAATATCACAAAAAAAATTTACACTTTTTAGCAATGTTATAACTTTTATGGTTTAAGCTACAACTTTTTAAGTGTCATTTATAATTTTTAAGGTACATTTGAAATCTATCCTAACAATTTATGATCAATTTGAAATGACTCCAAAAATTTCAAACGACCCCCATAGTTTGGAAAAAAAAAAAACCAAAATTTGTAATTATCGGTTCGATATCAATTTTTTTTTCAATACCGTAATCTTCTCCTTGAGTCGATGATAGTTTTATCTTCTTATAGTTCGAAAATCTATATCTCACCACCTACGAGTTTAGGATTAAATTACAATAGCTGACTGTGTTAGCAATTTTGTGTAAAAAGTTAAATTATTTCTTTTCTTTTCCTTTTTTTTATACTTTTCTCCCCACTTTTTGCTAAATTGGAAAATATTCTAAATGCATAAAAAGAGAATGCAACAAAAGCGATTGGTTGATTTTAAGGAGGGGAAAAAGGAATAATATACGATTAATTGTTTATACGATGGGATCAGAGATGTCAACTATCACATTGACATGATAATTATAGTCTGCGTCTAATACCTCCCCGTTCAATTATTGAGTTTCTCACATGATTCCCTCAAATTCCTCTATATGTTTGGGCCCAAAATCAATTATGTTATAATTATAACTTTAGTGAGGGACGAGCAATTATGTGTATCAAATCATCTATAGTCGTTAGATCAGTGAGTCCTATCAAAGCTTCAAAAATTGCAAATAATTTGGTACACATTTTGGTGCACATAATTTTATCCTTAAGAAAATGAGGAGACAATTGTAGCAGCCTGCCAAAAGGCTTTGTGAGATGATGAGGTGTTATAATTTCATCTGTTGCATTCCACATCGACTCAAGAGAGGGAATGACCGGACTATATATGTGGTGTGCTCATGGTTCACCCTTAATTATCAAGAGGCATTTTCTATGGCAAAACCTTAAAGGAATAAAACCGCGAGGGTGTGTGGACCTCCAAAGAGGACAATATATTGACAGTTAGGACGTAAAAATTTTGTAGCAAATTAAAGGAGTAAAGTGATATTGGATAAAAGTACAAAATATAATTTATCTCATGCAAGCTGAAATCATGTTAATTAATGAAAACTCAAACCCTTATTCAAATTTGAGTAAAAAAAAAAAAGGTAAAAAATTTAATTTGGTATAAACCTCTCAAATGGAGAAATTCAAATTTAAATAAGGACAAACTCAAATTTAAAAGAGGGTAACATATGATTACTGAATCTTTAAAAGATGGTGTAATCTTACTATTAAATATTTTAGATATAGATTTGAGTTTTCATTGATTTGAGTTTAAAAAATAATTTCCGAGTCTAGCATTAGAGAAGCATTTGAATCATTTTTATCTAAATTTAAATTTGGGTACAAAAAAAAGTAAGGACTGGAGATGCTCTTATACTCTGAGCCCCTTATGCGAAACACTTCTGTATAAAAGACTACTCATCAAATTAGTCTATATCTATAATATTAATAAAATCTATATTATTAATAAAAGTACTTTAAATGAAAAATTTTCGACTCAATATTTTACGTTTATAAATAATTTTAAATACCACACTATTTTTCCATAGTTAAATATTTAAATTACAATCACATTCTCATGTATTTAAATCTCCAAATTGTCTTCTAACATCTCTTTTAATTTTTTTATTATCTTTATATAAATATCAATATCTATGAAAATTTTTAATTGATTATGTTACCCTTAAAAAATATATGTATTACTATAGTTTTCAATAAAGTGTTCAAAAACTCCATCAATATATCATTACTCTTTTTAAATATAAAGATAACATTATACTTATATATATATGTATTTTTCCATCTATAGTACTAATAAATAATGAAACTTTTGTTCTAACACGAAAAATTTTTGGTTCACTATTTTACTCTTATAAAAATTTTAAATACCATACTATCCTTCTGTAGTTGAATATCTAAATTACCATCATATACGTATGTCTTTAAATCTCCAAATTACCCCTAACATCTCTTTTAATCCTCTATTTTCTATGTATAAATATTAATATCTATGAAACTTTTTAAGTAACTACGTTACCTTTAAAATATATATGCATCACTATAGTTTTTAATAAAACGTTCAAAAAATCTTGAAAAATTTCATCAATTTAATATTACTCATTTTAAATATAAAGTTAACATTATGCTTACATATATGTATTTTTTTTCATTCAAAATTTTAACCAGTTCATTTTTAAGATAATACATAGTTTTTTAAAATAATTTATATTAAATCAACATAATTCTTTAATGACGATAAATTTTTTACGTTTTATTAAGAGTTTATATAAAAAAATTATAGTGTATTTTTAAGTAATACTAAAATCCTAGAATTTTAATATTCTTTTAAATATATATTATAGAACAATATATTATATTTTACGGTTAATAGCACTTTTAGTCCTTGAAATATTCATGTTTTGTTAGTTTTGTCTTTATTGTATCAATTTTGTTAATTTAATCTCTAAAATATTTAATTAATGTTTAAATGATCTATATATAGAAAGTCTGTTAAGTTTTTGACAAAAGTGATCACGTGATACTATTTGACGGAATGACGCATGGTCACTTTCATCAAAAAACTTAATAGACTGTCTGATTATGGATCATTTAAACAAGAATCGAATATTTTAAGAACCATATTAACAATATTTATATATTGAGGACTAAACTGACAAAAATAAATATTTTAGAGAATAAAAAAGTTATTAACCCTATATTTTATCCCTATTGAACTAATTAATTATGAAAGCATTGATTAAAATATTGACAATTATTTTTATTTTATTCAATGAATTATAAGTTTAAACCTAATCAAATGAATTTCAAATTAATTATTTTTATCCTTTTTCTTTTAGTTAGAACAACGAATTGCTAGAAATAGACAATATTTTTCGAATTTTATAGTATAATACAAGCGACAAAAATATAATTTTGATAAACTTGAGATGATATTTAATTTAAGTACACATGTACCTAATACTTTTTATTAATATTTTGTATACGAAAATTATTCACGTTCAATACACGTGGTATATTACTGGTTAACTAAAAATGACGGCAAGTGCAAGAGATTCTTGTCACTATAGAATTTGAAAAACATCAAATTTTGAAAATGAATGAGAAGTGGTGGAATGTGGAGAATCACATATTAGATCACTCCAGTGTGGCACGAAGTCGTTGCTGCTTTGTCGAATAGTTTTACAAAAATTGTTTTCGTAGATTAAATAAAAAAATTTACTCGGATGAGCTCAAGTTATCAGGACCCTGATAGGAATATGCTAACTTGTACAACAACTCGTTAAAGCTCATGGAGCACAAACTTAGGGTGTTTGAAATGACTATTTAGAAGTGTTTTTAGAACTTATGACTTTTCATAAGTACTTTTAAAAAAAAAGTAATGTTTAAAACAACTTATTTTAATTATTTCCTGATAAATCAAAAATACTTTAACCACTTAAATAAGTAAAAAAAAAAATAATAACTTTTTCTTTCTTAAAGTCACTTCTCCACAAAAAATTTCACCACCACCACCACCCCATTACCATCGCCCACCACCAGCACCATCACTGTCACCCTATCACCCTCGCCTACCACCATCACTACCATTATCGCCGCCACCACCACCATCGTCCGTCACCACCACCACCACCTATTCCATCACCATCACCACCACTGCCCGTCACCACCACCATTATTCCATCACCACTACCACCATCACTATTCCATCGCCACCACCGCCCACTGCCAGTCACCACCACTACCCATCACCACCACTGTCACCATCCCCCACCACCGCCCACCATTGCCACCTTGTTGTCGTCGTTACCTTACCACCACCGCCCACCATCACCATGTACTTTTTGATAAAAATATTTTTTATTTAAGTATTTTTTTGTTTGAGCATCCAAATGGTGTTTATTTAATAAAAGTATTTTTTTATATAAAAATACTTTTTAAAAATACTTATTTAAGAAAGTACTTTTTAAATTTTATAAGTCATCCTACAGGCAATCTTAATCTATTTCAAAGGTAGAGAGAAAAAAGAGGAGATACGATCATCCAGCATGAAGTTATTATGCAGTACATGCATTCAAAGGCATGAATTTCGGGGGACAACTTGAAGGAACAAATAGCCATCAACTGTTAATTTAGGTGTCGTCACCTTCCAAATGGGAGATCTTATGATCAAATCTCGTTAGAGACGATATACAAATTCGGTGAAAAAAATTATTAATATTTAATGCAGGTTTAATACCTGAATTTCATTTTCACAAACTATTTAGTGATTATAAACATCCTTCTTTTAGGCATAGGCTAGACATATCCTATGAATCTGTGTAACAAAAATAGTCCATGGAACATGCAATTGATCACAAGAACAGTGGAGTTACTTGGAAAGATCCGAGTAATTTTAATTAGGAGCACAAATACACTTCTTATTACCATCTTCGACAACAAAGTTTAATCTTACTAACATAAATGACTTGTTTAAATGGATTTTTTGGGGGATTGGTTTCTCCAAAATCCCTCTTTACAAAGATGAGATTCAATATTTGAATCTAGTTTATACCCAATTTGGTATGTAATACATATACATGTAGGACCTACGAATATATTATAATTATTAATAACTATTTGTTTTATAAATAATTATTTTGCCCCTTGATCAATCCAATTCATACCTATGTTAAGGAGCACAATTTTTTTTTGGGAAATTTGGAGGCCGGTCTCCCTATATGGACTTGTTTGGACTTAAGTCTTGTTATGAAATCTATTTTTTGTCAATTTTACCATATAATCCATTCCTTTTTAGAACTGAAATAAAACTAAAAATTAAAAACTCCTAAATCTTAGTAGTTTGATTAACATTAAAATTTTTTCTTTCTCATATCTATCTATATCCATATATAAGTTAAGAGTTTGACTAACATTCAATTTTTTTTCTCTCTTATCTATATATATATATATATATATATATGTATATATATATAGTAACATTAAAAATAAAAAATAGTAACATTCAAATACAAAAAAAAAGTTATCATTTGGACACAAAAAATAATACATTTAAACACAAAAAAATAGTAACATTTAAACATAAAAAAAATTGAAACATTCAATATTAATATTTTTAAAAAATAACAACAGTAGCATGTTCAACAAAAATATTAACGTATTCAACAAAAATAGTAACATACTTAACAATAATTGTTTATTTCAAATTCAAACGCAAAATAGTACCATTCAAATACAAAAAATAGTAATATTCAAATAAAAAAAATATAGTAACATTGAATATTAATATTTAAGAAAATAATAGTAGTAACATGTTCAACAAAAATAGTAACATGCTCAAAAATAATAGTAACATGAATAATAACATACTCAACAAAAGCAGTAACATGAACAGTAACATAATAAAAAAAATAGTGACATGAATTTGAATTTTACTATTTAAATTCATAATAATTTTTTTTTGTATTTGAATATTACTATTTTTATTTTTTAATGTTACTATATATATATATAAGAAAGAGGAAAAATTTTAATGTTAGCCAAACTCTTAATCTATATATGGATATAGATAGATATGAGAGAGAAAAAATTAACTTCTTTCAAAGAGGGGTATTTTTGAGATAAAAAAAAATGACTTAAGTCATTACATATAATTATAAACATGGTTTTAGCCCCTTATAAGTTTTCTTGCAAAACTTATTTCCAAACAAGTACATCTAAGGAGACTCACTTTCAATTTTCACTTTTCTTTTTCATCCTTAAACCCTTAACCTACCTTTTAGGTTTGACGAAACTCATAATCATGAGTTTATATACCCAACCTAGTTGTGGACCGGGTTTGAGAACTCAAATTGAATTTTTAACTCAAATATGAGGTTTGAGGGTCATTTGGATTATTTTCCCTAAACCCTGGACACCAATCCCCCCAAACCCACATAACAAATGGGCCCAAAAAGAAATGAATCCACGAATTTAATAAACAATAAAATGAATTTAATTGTCCTACAAAAGTCACAGTGTAATTAATTGTTGAGTGAAATTAGTACAAATTCTATGTATACGTATCATTCCACAAGGCTCAAATAATTTTTAATTGTTTCTTAAGTAAATAATACTTTTTGTGGGTACTAAACTTTTGCATTATGTGGAATGATCAAGATTTTTACACCTAATTAAAGGTTAATGGTCTTTGCATCTTTGTCAATGAATTTTTTTTTGCATTTTACTTTATAATTTTTTGTCAGTTTAGTACTCATAAATATTAATTTTATTAATTTGATTCCTAAAGTATTTAATCCGTATCACTTTGCTCCATAATCAAATAATCCGTCAAGTTTTTTGATAGCATTGATTACATGTTATTTTTTTAGACGATATTATGTGTTTAACACATGATTAAATTGACAAAAAATACATATTTTACAGACCAAAAATATTATTAATCCAATAAAAATTTTTATAAATTTACAATTCATCGCAAACTCAACTTTACGCCACAAAATCAGCTGTGCCGATTACAAAGAAACAGTTATATAGGGAAACAAACAGGCAGATTGTCTAAATCTCTTATATTTAGTTAACCTTGCATAATAATTTTTATTCTTTGACAAAGTCAACCTTTTTTTTTTTTACTAAGCACCATATTAACAAAAAGACCATAATTAAAATAGTTCATTAAATTGTTTAATAAACTTTTTTTTGAATTAGTGATTTATATTTGAAGATTTATGTAGTTTTCTTGAAATTTTTTGTGTTATTTTATGTAATGAAATTTAGTAGTTAAAACCCAATACATAAAAACCAATAGCAAAATCAGAAAATTTAAAAATTATGTTTAAAAGAAAAAAAATTCTTAACCATAATGGTTTTCTCTTACCAAAAACAATACTCATAATTATTTTTATATTTTTAATAAATCAAAAAACAAAGAATTCTTCACCATATTATTTCAATAATATTCATATTATATTATTTATATATCTAATTTTTTTTGAGAGAGAAAGCTTGAGGATACTTTCTCGTATATTTTCTCAATTCTCAAATTTTGATTTTTTTTTTAAATCTATAATAAAATACAGGACAAGTTTCAATAAGCGTATTTAATGGCCACCAACATCCCTTTTAAATTTTTACTGTACCTTCAAGCACAGATTACTCGTAGTTAAGTATATTTCACATTGTGACCTCATTAAGACTAACCACTCCTTCCTAACGGGCAATAAATCGTTTAAAATCTTCTAAAAAATTAATTTTATTATTGTGATTTTTAAAAATTCTTTTGTTACCCAATTTTTTTTTTATAATTCTCAATTTAACTTTTTAAATGGTGGGATGAGACAGGAGGAGGGGGAGAGAAATGGAAAGAAGGGAAGATGGGGGAGTACATTAACTGGTTCATACAGTTGGAATTAAATTGTACGAATAAAAATGCGGGAGCGTGCGCT
The DNA here is from genome assembly GCA_963454935.2 of Ilex paraguariensis. Lineage (NCBI taxonomy): Eukaryota > Viridiplantae > Streptophyta > Magnoliopsida > Aquifoliales > Aquifoliaceae > Ilex > Ilex paraguariensis. The sequence continues at coordinate 86,036 of CAUOFW020000721.1, read as the reverse complement.
TTACGCGCCTTCCAAAACATGTTTCTTTCCCTTGTGGCGCACTACGCACTCCCTCCAATCTTTCCCTTTCGTAGATCATAGGCGCACCGTGCACCCCCGCTCACTCGAACCTAAGTCCCAGCTAAACAAAAGAAGAGTCTAGTTTACTAATGCACTACTCTCTGCTTAACAGCAAGGCGTCCCTGCTAACACTAGTATATTACTCTCTCTCTCTCTCTGTCTCTCACACACACACACGCACACCATTTGTCTTTGTCTCTTTAAAAACACACACTTACTGCACTATCTCTCTCTAAAACTCATTCACATTTCTAGAGAGAGAAACTCAATCTTAAGTTCTTAATGCAGATTTTAAAAGTTCTCTAGATAGAGAAAAAACACAAACTATTTGAACTTCATTCATCTCTCTCTACCTACAAATACTCAGTTTGATTTACAACTGTACAGAAAGCATTTTAACTTAAATCACACCTCTCTCTGTAAAAAATATCTATAGACGTGAATGTATCTATGCTGTGTATACATGTGTTTTTGAAGCCCTAGAGATTGATGTGAGATAGATAGAGTCAGATCGGAGATGGCAGAGTTTCCCGGCGAAGGAGGGCTATCAGGGACGCCGGAAAACGGCAATGTACGGATGGAAGGGAAGATTGGTTCGTCGAGGAGGAGGGCTTCAGTGAGGCCGAGTTTGGACGCGGATGAGTTCATAAATTTGCTTCACGGCTCGGATCCGGTGAGGGTTGAGCTCAATCGGTTGGAGAACGAAGTCAGAGGTGAGGAATGAGAGTTGATCCGATGGTTGTTCTCGTTATTTTTTCTCTGTTATTTTTTTTTCTGGGTTGAGAATACCTTGTCTTTCTGTGTTCAGATAAGGATCGAGAGTTAGTGGAAGCGCAAGCGGAGATCAGGGCGTTGAAGTTATCAGAGCGACTCCGAGAAAAGGCGGTCGAAGAGGTTCTATTTCTTTTAGAGTTATTTTTCATGTTGAAGTTTTATTATTCTTCGTTAATTGTGAATTCAATTGTGCTTTGGGATGGTAATCGTATATCTGCATATGCTTCTGTGGGCGTAATTGGAATGTATAATATACAATTCGACTGCTAAAATGTTGAATCTCTAAACTTCACTTTCACTGATTAAACAAATCTTGCTATTTTGGTGGGCCATAGTGCGGTATTTGAAAACAGCCAATCCGAATGCATTTGTTTTGAATTTTGTTGTTTTGGCTTTGTGTTTGTTCTTGTCTGAATAAGCTAGCAGTGTCCTCGGATGAGCTTCAAATTTCAATTTAACTTTGGATATATTAGTGGTGTCTGTTTCTATTTATCTGAAACATCGTTCAGCATTTGCCATTGTATTTTTAAGCTTACACATAACGTTTTTATTTTCTTGATTGGGTTATTACTGCTGTCTATCCTAATGCATGTTGTGTTTGTTGTCGCAGCATGTATCTGGGAAACGCTTCCAAAGTCTTGTCTGAATTTTTTTTGGAAAAATGTTTTTCCAAATCCAAGACTACATGGCTATATTGCTTGCCAAAGTTACGATGTTTTTATTGGATTCATTAGTAACACGGGTCTAAAATTTTAGCAATTGGATAGTGTAGGTTTAATATTTAGATAAAGGTGCCACTGCAGTTACCATTGCATTTTGTTTCCTTTATGTTTTTTCTCGTTTCCTCCTTCCGATATGGTTCATTGATTCATATTATGTGGGTAGAATGAAAACTGACATAAGTTCCTTTGAATTTTAGCTCACTGAAGAATTGGAAAAGTTGGAGGAGAAGCTCAAGTTGACAGAATCACTTCTAGAAAGCAGAGTAGGCAGTGATGCTCTTTGATCTTCAATATACCTTTCTCCTCTTGCAAATTCATATATAGTGACTATCACTTTTTGTGCAGAATCTTGAAATCAAGAAAATCAATGATGAGAAGAAGGCCTCTATGGCAGCTCAGTTTGCGGCAGAAGCCAGCCTTCGAAGGGTTCATGCTGCTCAAAAAGATGATGATATGCCTCCTATTGAAGCCATCCTTGCACCCTTGGAGGCTGAGCTCAAGCTTGCTCGACAGGAGGTATGCATTGTGCCCTGTATTTGGATGTTTAGTGGTGATTACGCCACAAGAATGGAACTCAAACTAGATGATGGTCAAGGATTTGCTTATTTATTTGTTTCTTTTGTCCCTTTACAGATTGCAAAGTTGCAGGATGACAACAAAGCATTGGATCGCCTTACCAAATCAAAAGAGGCTGCTTTACTTGAAGCTGAAAGGACTGTGCAGGTTGCCTTGGCGAAGGCTTCAATGGTGGATGATCTCCAGAATAAGAACCAAGAGTTGATGAAGCAAATAGAAATTTGCCAGGTGATGTGTTCATGAATGTTGTTTTCCTTTTTCAGGACCATTACAGCACTTTGTCTCACATTTTTTGCTTATTGTAATTTTTCTTTGATCTGGACTCATGTGTCTAATGCATGTGTATCAGGAAGAGAATAAAATTTTGGACAAAATGCACCGCCAAAAGGTTGCTGAGGTCGAAAAGCTCACCCAGACTGTGCGTGAGCTTGAAGAGGCTGTTCTTGCTGGTGGTGCAGCTGCAAATGCTGTGAGGGATTACCAACGGAAAGTTCAAGAGATGAATGTATTATGCCATAGATATCTACTTTGTATAACTGCCTATATATATTGTTCTTGTGCAGGGTTAATCCTTGATATGGCGTTCTTTGGTTGCTGTTTTCAGGATGAAAGAAAAACTCTAGATAGGGAGCTGGCTCGTGCAAAAGTAACAGCAAACAGGGTTGCGGTTGTGGTAGCTAATGAATGGAAAGATGCTAATGACAAAGTGATGCCTGTAAAACAATGGCTTGAAGAAAGAAGGTTTTTGCAGGTATGGGAATTAGTCAGTTTTCACTTACATCTTTTGAATTCTAATATCCTGTTTCTGCATGTACAATGGAGTTTTTATGCATTTTATTTTTGTAGTTTCTCCGGTCAGTAATTATAACTAGAACATGTTGTCATAGGGTGAGATGCAACAATTGCGGGACAAGCTCTCCATAGCTGAGAGAACTGCAAAATCGGAAGCACAGTTGAAGGTATTATGACAGTGCGTCAGTATAAGCATTTCAAGTATATTTTCTCTTATCTGTTTTATTGATACTATTTTTCCCATGCACTCTCCAGGAAAAATATCAATTGCGGCTCAAAGTAATAGAAGACACGTTGAGATTGTCAAACACTAGCGGTCGCAGCACGCCCGATGGAAGAAGTGCAAACGGTCCTTCACGTCGCCAATCCTTGGGTGGAGCTGATAACATCTCCAAATTGACCTCCAATGGCTTTTTACCCAAGAGATCACCATCCTTTCAGCTGAGATCTACTCTGTCTTCTGGCACTAGTACAGTGTTGAAGCATGCAAAAGGAACATCAAAGTCATTCGATGGTGGCACACGATCACTAGATAGGGGTAAAGTCCTCTTAAATGGAGCAGGTCAAAATTTTAATATCCGCCAGTCATGTGAGGGGACCAAGGACAGCGAGGCAAATAATAATCCCATTAAAGGCTACTCTGATGAAAAACCTAGCGACTTCTTAGTGACAGATACAGAGGATACTGTGCCAGGGATGTTGTATGATATGCTACAGAAAGAGGTGATTGCTTTGAGAAAAGCTGGTCATGAAAAAGATCAAAGCCTTAAGGACAAGGATGACGCTATTGAGGTTGTTTGTTTTCTATAGATGTTATGATTTTTTTTTCACATATAGTTTTTGTCTAATGTCTGGTTGTGATTCTTGTTTTGCAGATGTTGGCAAAGAAAGTTGATACTTTAACCAAGGCAATGGAGGTTGAGGCCAAAAAGATGAGGAGGGAGGTAGCGGTGATGGAGAAGGAAGTAGCTGCCATGCGTGTGGAGAAAGAACATGAGAATAGGGCCAAACGTCTTGGAAATTCCAAGGGTCCTGTGACCAGTGCTCAGCTCCTCCCAGGAAGGTATGCTCCCTTCTCACATCACATTTTTATACCTACATACACGCATACATATGTTAATAGATATACTCATCCAATTTTATGGGAGTAGCTCTTGATATATAACATCTTGCAACTTGATTCCCAAATTTGCATTGGTGCTTGGCTAAGAGTAAAGTTAATTTCTTGACCAGATTATGGGACTGGGAAATGCTTAGAGCTAAGTCTGGGTGTCGGTGATGTATCTTTACGGGAGCTTAAATGTTGTTGTCACCTGCTAGACCTCAATGTTCCTTAACTCTTGCTGCATGCATTGATTGGTTTTGGCTCATAGGATTAATTGTTCTGGCTTGAACCCTAACCTGATATGCTGCTTTTCTGTTAAAGACTGAAGTTCCACCTTCTTCATCAAGAGCCTTGGTGGCCTTTCAAGTCTGCAGAATGAAGTTCCCTGCCTTTCATTCTGCCAAACTAAAAAAAGTGGTTTGCTGGTTGGTATAGGTTTTTGTTGCTGGTTAGTTAATAAAGAATTAAAGACACTGCTCTGTTTCTCAGGAAGATTGAAACCAAAGTTTTATAGTTCCAACTAGGACTATTGCAATTTTTTTCTCTTTTGTGTGGAAATAGGGAAAGCGACAGAATATCAGAGGTGTAGAAATAGTCGAGTGAAGGCAGAAAAAATGGTGGTTGGAGTTTTCTGTGGGATAAAAAGAGAGGACCATTTGTAGTTGAATAATCATAATTAGTCTTAGCATAGAGCTTCCAGCGCTAAGAAGCCTTTATGTGTTTAGCATGTGGGCTCCATGTTACTTGCGTTCTAGGTTGTTAAGCCTTCTTTGTGGTATGGGTTTAATAATGTACTGAATATCCAAAGGAAATATGTAGATTATTTTGCTCTCATTGGAGGATTGTTGTTTTTGCCTTAAGAGGTCAGATGACTGATTTTAATTTTTTTTTATTATGGTTATGCCTCGCATGTATGTTTTGCCCTTTTTAGGGCAAATTTTGTTTGTTTAGTCCCCCTCTGCAGATCACCACCTTACCTTAAAAAAAAGCCAGATTACCCTCATATGGTTTATTGACCAAAGTGCACCCTCAAAATTTCCATCCAATTTGATTAGAAAATGTGACACACACACCTAGTAAGTTGAGTCTTAAGTGAAATATTGTGTAGGACAAATTTGCCCTTGGAATCATTAAGAAAAGCCAGTAATAAGCAATGTCTCTCTCTTGAACTTATTTAATATGTGATGTAGATCGTATTAGGGAAGAATTAGGGATGAGAAAGCGAAGAAAAAGGGATGAAAACAGAAAAAGGGGATGAGAAAAGAGAGAGAATTTGAGAAGGACGCAAAATATTCAATACCAGTCGTTAATAATAATCAAAAGTCTTCTAAATAAAACTCTTACATGCATCCATTTATATAGGGAAATTAAAACCCTAAAACAAATAAATAATGACAAATAAACTTTTAAAAGTTAAAAGAAATTACTTAAAAGATAAATACTAAAAGTATTCAAATTAGTCTCATGATTAATCTGAAATATTTATTCAATTCTTATACGATCCCTGTCATTCTCCCCTAGTTGAGAAAAACTTTCCTCCAAAGAGTCTTCAAAGCAGAAGTACCCTAAGAGTGCAGGATGAAGATGACATGTCTTATCTAGAATGAAAAAATCATCAACTTCTTTTCATCGATCAGGATAAATATAAGAATCTCCATCTGTATGAACACCTGCTAATAAAATAGGAGGCACTGGAGTACCTCGATTAAGTAGCATGTCCTCCAAATAAAAATCTGGACTAATACTAACATTCAATGAAAAATTAAGCAAATAGGCATTAGATCCAAACTCAAGAATAGGAAAACAATTTCCATCAGACTTGAACAAGCATTCAGTGGGAGAAGACTTCAATGATAAAAGAGTCGCAATAACGCTTTGGTGCTGGAAATAATTAAGTACAAACTCAAGTGAACACTTGACAATAAGAAGAGGAACAAAGTCAACAATCTTAGATTGGGAAGAATTCGTAACAAAGTCATGATGACTTGGACAAGTAGACACTAAATAGTCACCAGTAGATGCAGCAATAAATGACTCGATTGACTTAATATCTTGCATAGGTGTAGGTTCAATAGACTTTTTCACAATTTTCAAGACCAATGATGGTTCAAGAATTGACCCAAGTAAAGACTCACACATTTTCTTTCGATATGAAATCTTGTGGGTGCAAAAGAGGAAGACTCTTATTTGATGAAATTGAATGAGGGAGTTGGAAGTCAATATGAGTAACATTTTTCTTTTTATCCGATATTAGCATATCTAAATCCTTTGTTACATTCGGATTAGAAAAACATGCAGAAACAACATGGACATCGTTCAAGTAATCATGATACTCATATGTGGTGGAATTAAAATTAGAATGTATCCTTTCACACTGTTTAGCAGACTGTGATTGAAAACCAATCAGGCTATAGTTGAATTTCTTATGAAATCTCTCAATCTTTAGAGCATATTGATAGGCTGCAACAATTGTATTAAAAGTGTATAGCTTGACCTCCCTACTAATTTTTGGTCTTAACCCAAGAATAAACTGATCAATTGTCTAAGATTCTTCAACAATGTCACACAAGTACATGAGATAATTGAACTAAGTAAAGTAATCAGAGACACTAGAAGAATGTTGTTTAAGATTGAGCCGTTGGTTATAAAATTGATTCATGTAAGAAGTAGGCAAATACTTCTTTTTTAATTTATATCTCATTTCAACCCAAGTGTTAGGTGATTCTTCAAAAAGGTCTAGGCTTCTTTGGACTGTTTACTAATACTACTTTGCGGAACCCTTCAACATCAATTTAGCAAAACGAACGTAATGAGAATCCGACATGCCATGCCAATCAAAATATTCTTCTAAATTAGCTAATCAATCTAAGAATTCAAAAAGATTTAAAAGTGCCATTAAATATAGTAGGATCTTTGACTAGTGTGATCAAATGGGTTAACTTCAAGTAAACATCCCTAGACTTCCTATGATAAAGATCTCGACGAGAGACTTGAAACATGTGCATTAGAGGAACTAATGAGTGACTTTTGAAAGATGAGAATGATATAAGAACCAATTCAAGAATGCAATTGACAATTTCAAGAGGTGAAAAAGTTTAAATAAAATAAAATGTGTTTAGACATTTTGCAAATTCTCTAATTTTCTAATGAATAAAAATATTAGTATAAAATTCTATGGGAGTATGCATACCATAATTAAGAGGAAATTTTAAAATTTTTTGGGGATGATTCTATAATTTCTAAAACTTTTGGGGTGATGTTTTTGTAATTTTTTGGAATTTATGGGGGTGATTTTGTAATTTTTTGGATTTGATGGGGATGTTTTTGTAATTCTAAAACTTTTGGATGATTTTTTTGCAATTTACTAGAACTTCTAGGGGTGATTTTGAAATTTTCTAATTTTTACTGGGGACGTTTATGATATTTCAAAACTGTTGGCACAAACCTGTATTTTTTTTTTTTGTAAAACCCTAGTGCCAAAGTTCACCAGTAGTAACAAGGAAGTAGCAGTAGCAATACGAGAAAACGGTGAAAGTGATGGTACCCAAATGATGATGGATCGATGACAATGACACCAACGAAATACAATGCCGAATGTGACTTTGAAACCCAGTCCTTCAAACCTTGATTTTTTTTTTTTTAATATGACTGGACAGTGAGATGTTGGTGGCGATGAACAGTGTCGCTGATGAACAGTGAATAATGCGCGGTGAACAATTTTTTTATTTTTTCAACCAATTGAAATTAGGCTCTGATATCAAATTGATGTAGATTGTATTAGGGAAAAATTAGAGATGAGAAAGGGAAGAAGAAAGGGATGAGAAGGGAAGAAGAAATGGATGAGAAAAGAGAGAGAATTTGAGAAGGAAACAAAATATTTAATACCAGTCGTTAACAATAATTAGAAGTCTTCTAAATAAAACCCTTACATGCATCCCTTTGTATAGGGAAATTAAAATCCTAAAATAAATAAATAATGACAAATAAACCCTCAAAAGTTAAAAAAAATTACTTAAAAGATAAATAATAAAAGTTTCCAAATTAGTCTCATGATTAATTTAAAATATCTATCCAATTCCTATACGATCCCCATCAATATGCTTTTGTGGACTTTTTTGACCTTTTTCCAATCCACATTTCAAACATTGCTTTGCTGAAAAGTTACAGTAGTGGGCAATGGAGGGAGCAAACGTGAGTTGAGGACTTTAAGACAAAAGATTGGAGAAGAATCCACTTGTGGGAATATGGTATGTTCAGAGCCATGAATTACCGGAACGGGGGTATGTTTGGAGGGATGAGGACTCCAAAAACCCCATTGGATTCTGCTATTGTTGGAGGAAATGATAGGACAATCAAAGACTCAGACAATTGCAATTAAATCCTCCTATAAATTCAATTCAAATAAATGTCAAATTAATGACATAACCTTTCGAAAGATTTCGTTTTGATACAAAGCTGGACAAGCCTATTCAAATGCAACCTAATTCACAGGCCCTAACTGTGGCTATTTCATAACTCTAGTATTGAATTCCCTAAATTCAACATTGAGGTCCGACTTAGGCTCTACACGACTCGTCAGTATTATGTACAACTGGAACGTTGTCATAATTGGAACATTTGATGATCTAACTTGAACCTTCGTAGGAAAGGTGCGAGTTTGAGGAGAAAATAGAGAAAAAAGGTAGTTGGAGCAATGTTAAGATTTGGCCTTGAAGCCTTAATTATCCCACACCATATGCGGTTCTCACTGGGCGGAGAGGAAAAAGAGAGATGGAGCAATGATAAGATTTGGACATTAAGACCTTCATTATCCCATGTCCTATTGGGTTCTCACGGAGTGGGTAGTTAGTTTTGAGAGGAGCAAATGAAGAGTGCTGTCTAGTTTTCCCAAATGCAATTGGGGTGGGGTTGGGAGGATCCTATTAGAGTTATAGACATTGTTTCGGTCACCTAATTTTATGTTTTTTTAAGAAGAGGGAGGGTTATAAAGATTCATTTTACCTTTGTCGTCAACTAAGTTAATTGTGTAATTGCTCCACGGTAATGCTCAATTTCCAAATGCGTTACATGATAAATTGACCGTAATATACCTATAATTATATCAGCAAATGTATCTCCGAATATAGGTTAAGAGCTCTAATTTACCTAAAAAATAAGTAACAATAATCTCTACAATATACAAATGAGTCTAATCAAATTATGTAATGAATTTAATAAAAATTATATCGTGATTTCTCCATCGTCAATTCTTCAAATGTCAACTCTAGTCTTTTTCCTCTAGATTATCCTGAAAAATATTAAAAGTGAAAAAATATACAATACGATAGTAAACAATATGCTGAACAATAAAAAATACGAATGATGAAATACCAAATAACTTAGATGATAGGAAACATGCAGAATTATCAATCAAATTGGACATGCCACATAGCTCAACTACTATCAAAATAACCTTATATTCGGTTCATCTTGGTGACATGACAAGTGGTACTTAGGTATATAAATTTATACTCATATAACCAATCACACCCTACATAATTATAATTACAATCGCAACCCGTAGGGCCGTAATCACAATCGCACTCCGTAGGGCCATAATCAAATCGAACAACTATGCCCCAAGTACAATTTGTTCATGTACCAATCAATCTCAAAATATTTAGCTAAAAATATATGTTAGATCAACAAAATACATAAAATTTCATATTAATCAAAAATAGCTAATAGGAATACGAGCTTGGAGAAAAGCAATAAGACACTCTTTGCAAAGAGATTTAAAGACAGGAGTATATTTTATACTACCCCATATTTGAAATCACCAAGGAATACCAATTAGTTTTATAACTACTTTATCAAGAACAACATATATCAATTTCATAGAATTATGGACTAAAGTCATCATTTAATTTTGAACCCAAAGTTTCATCATTTTTTCTTGCTTTTCCTTCTTTCTTCCTTCCTTTCTTTCTTTATTTCTTTCTTTACCCCATGGTTTACTTAATTGGCAAAGGCTATTTATAGCCAAAGTGCCTTGGCCTCCAGGGGGGTACCTCATGGTGGTGATGCAAGCTTAGACATTTGTCCAATTCCTTGTCCAAGTATTTTTTTTTTAACCGAAACACGTCTCAATTTTTTTTTGTGTGGCTCTTTTTCTTTTCATGACAAGTGTCATTCTAGAAGTATATATATATATATATATATATATATATATATATATATATATATATTAAATGTGACACATACCTCGCACACCCATTTACCATTTGTACACTTTAAATATTTAATATGACATTTTTATTCCAACACGAATATATGACATATTATAGTCATTCAACTCGTTTTCATGCCAAAAATTTATATTTGAGGTCCAATTATTTATTTAACATTTCTAAAAATAATAGTGTTATAATTTGCATGTTAGTGATTAAATTTTATACGGGTTGTCACAGCCACAAATCACATAAGTTTTGTGCGGCTATATTTGACTATGAGAGTGGTGATGTGTGCAAGACTTGACCACGGGGGTAAAGTTATATTTGCCCCTTATTTATTTATTTTGATCATGGTTTGCAGTGAAATTTTCTGATGGCCATATTAAGTTGGTTGGAATAGTGAGAAAAAACAGTGTGTATATTACTGAACTTATGGCCCCAGCCATATTGGTGCTGACTTAATACTCTAGAAGTTATGTTTAAGATCTTACTTAGTTATCACAAGGCTTGGTTGAATTTGATGGGGTCAACTAACTCAGGTTCTGTGCAGTCTCTTGATTTTGGTGTTTGTTTCTCTTCTTCCCCAAAAAACCTCTTTGAGGGATGACATTTTGTAGGCTGCTGGTGGGGCAAAATTAATTTTGTTCTGATCTGGTAGTTTTTAGGTATCATGAAAGAGAATTTAGGGATAAAGAAACAATGTGTGCCCTGGTTATTCCTGGCATATCCTCTGTTAAATTTATTTGTTTGCTGGCCTGATATTCATTATAAACCAGGTTTTGTATGGTCTCCGCTTAAGATCCTGTGCAGTTGTCAAGCTATAGAGCTGTGGAAATAGACTGACTAACTTTGTAACTATGCATGTGATGCAATTTTTTACCTTTCTTGTACTGTAGCTGTCTGCTGTTTTGAAGGCATTTAAGGGTAGATGCTGCTCTACAATGAAAGTTGGGCTGTTAAAGGCATCTAAATCTCCTGCTTGGGAGTGTTGCTTGCACGAATTGTGTTTAACTAACTTTTGAGATTCAATGTCTAACGTCAATCTGCCTTTCTTGTAATTTGACTACCACTCCAGGGTTGTAAGACTGACTCCCTCATATTTGATGGGTTAGTTTTGTATAGAGTCGTCATGTACTCAATTTTAAATGGTTCAACTTGTTGAATTGTTGGGGTTGCAGCAGCTTCATAACTTACTTAGTGAAACATAAAACAGCTGTGAACACAGGTAGCTGATTTGTTGTGATTATTATCTCAAAACTTTCCTAAGATAACAAGTCACTATTTTGTGCAGGAATATAGCACGAGGTGGGTTAACACGCAGCACTCAATAACCTGAAACCCCATTCACCACTGTAAGGAGTAGTCCTGAATAGACCTTTTTCTCTGGTCCTTTTCTTTTATTTTCTTTTCTGTCTTTTTTTCTAAATCCTGTAGTTGTTGGTAAAAGTGTAACTAGCATGCCAATGACCCCATGTTCTCCGCTTATGGCAAGAAAGATAATTATTCACCATGGGGAACAAAGCCAGTGGAAGAAATTGGTATGCTTCTGACTTAGACTGTTATCCTTCTGCTTAGAAAACAGCAGGAAAGAAACCAAGGATATTGAAGTTGAGCTAACCTTTTGGCAGAAATTAGTTGAGTGGCAGTGGTTGTGCGGTTGTATAGGTAGCTTGGTGGCATTTCCTTACTTTGTCTCTGTTCCCCCATCATTTACTGTCTATATTTGTAATCCGTAGCTAGTGTGATTGTTATTACTGATTCAGGTTTGTCAACAGTCTTGTAATCAGATAAAGATCAGATTTTTCCATATTTGTGTTCGCAATCATTTATGGTGCCTCGATGCCTAAATCTGCACTTCAATACTTGTGGGTTAGAGGAATCTACGTTTAGTGTGTTTCACAATCTCATGAGTTCTGTTGTCTTATTGGGATGACGAGTATAGTCATTGCTACTGTGAAATAGATGTTACGATGACCTGCTTGTGTTGGGGGGTGTAAGAATGTGTTGTGATGTAAGAATTTTGGTGACCCATTTTGCTGCCTGTAGGTTATTGATTTTGCCAGTTATGCGAATACCCATTGAGGGTTTGTCCAGGGATACATCGTGGGTTCGAGTATGAGAATCAGACTCTGAAAAGGGGAGTAAATTTGTTTTTGCCTTGCTCTTATTTTTCCCGGGACCCAGTTATAGAGAAGAATTTTGTGTATTGGGTACGAGTTTGTTAGTTTGTTTAGTATGAGTATAACATGAAACAACTGATGAAACCTTAAAACAGGTGACTATTAAATCCGACCAATCTGGTTCGTGGAGGGTCTACCCATTGGCATGTTTGGTGCAGCATTACGTCAACTTTAAGTTCTGGAATGATTTTACTTTATATAGAGCGAGCCGTGTGCTTTACTTGAACGTTAAAAGAGGACCACCTGGTGCTATTGCATTTTGGCTATATGGTAGGGTTTGGTAAGGGAAGTTTTGTCCGACTTGAAATAAACGTGAGTGAATAAAAAGGTCACAAATTAAGTGTAGAGTTTTGTATATATAATCAATGAAAGTTATAATATGGATAAATAAGTAAAAAAAGGAAAACTTAAAAAAATCTAATAAATTAGGTTGTTATATCTCCAACACTCCTTCTCAAGTTAGGTGGAAAAATGTCAATTAAGTCAAGTTTGACAACGGAGTTCTGAAGAATGGATAGAGTGATAGGTTTGGTAAAAATATTTACAATTTGATTACTGGTCCCATAAACGATGGAATGATAATACCATTGTTAACCTTCTCCCAAAGAAAGTGAACATCGATTTTTATATGCTTCGTCCTTTAGTGTAATACAGAGTCAAAAGCAAGCTGCATAACAGATTGATTATTACAATATAATGTAGATGAAGAAGTCACTGGAAATGTCAACTCGCCAAGAATTGATCGTAGCCAGATAATCTCACATGTGTCAAGTGCCAGTGCCCGATACTCTGTCTCTGCTGACGAGTGAGAGACAACTGCTTCTTGCTCTTGCAAGAGATAAGATGAGTTCCTCAAAAAGCACAGAAACTTGTAGTAGATTGACCGTCACATGCTCCCCCATAATCTAAATTTGAATAACAAACTAGAGAACTAGCCTGAGATCCTAATGCATAGAACAACCCAAGTCTAGGACAAAACTTGAGGTACCGAAGAATATGATAAATTACATCAAGATAAGGTTGACATGGTCTGTGAATAAACTGACTAACTCGACTGACAGCGAATGAAATATTTGGCCTAGTGTTGGCTAGGTAGATAAGTCTACCTACCAACCTTTGATAGACAGTCGGATCTCTCAACTCCTCACCTTCAGTAGTAAGCTTCAGGTTTGGAATCATGGGTGATGATGCCGGTTTGCACCCCAACATCCTAATGTCTGAGAAAAGATCCAGAATATACTTTCTCTGAGAAAGAATAATAACTCTGCAGCTACAGGCCACCTCAATCCCAAGAAAGTATCGCAAAAATCCAAGGTCCTTCACATTGAAGGCCTTCCCAAGGTCTACCTTGACCTGCACAGTCCCAGAAATATCATCTCCAGTAATAATAATATCATCAACATATACTAAAAGAATGACACACTGTTTAGAAGTATTCATTCGAATGAAGCAGGTATGATCAAAATGACATCTGGTGAACTCTAAACGTACAACTACATTACTAAAGCGAGAGAACCAGGCTCGTGGTGGCTGTTTCAGACTATAAATAGACTTACGCAGTCGACATACCTTTCCAGCATACTCTCCCTCACCACGAAAGTCCAGTGATGCATTCATATAAATAATCTCGTCCAGATCACCGTGAAGAAATGCATTCTTCACATCTAACTGATGAAGAGGTCAAGAGTACTCTGCAGCCAGAGAAATAATCAGTCGAACAATAGTCAATGTTGCCACGGGGGCAAAGGTAGCACCAAAATCACGATCTGATACCTGAGTAAAGTCTTTCGCCACAAGCCTAGCCTTGTGACGATCAATAGTACTATCTACAAGAAACTTTAGGGTGTAAACCCAGTGACAGTCAACAGGCTTTACCCTTGAAGGTAAAGAGACAAGATACCACGTATGATTACGTTGAAAAACGTTCATTTCTGTCTGCATGACAAGAACTCACTAGGGCTCCTGCATAGCCTCTGTAACAGAGCGAGGAACTGGCATATCTGATATGACCATACTATAAGCCCGAAATGTAGGAGACAAATTACCATAAGAAACAAAAGCAGAGATCGGGTATAAAATCCTAGAAGTCTAACCATAACGAACAACTGGACGACGATCACGCCGCAGATAACGACGTCCTAAATCATCATCCTCCACTGACAATGTCTCATCAGGGAAAACAACTGGCTCAGTACTTGTAATCTCATTAGTACTAATAACAGGTGCATCAATATGCTCAACGAACTGAGAAGTATTACCTGCATCGCTTGAAGTAGAGGGGATATCAGCAGGGGGATGAGAGCGAAGTCAGCGAACATAAACCAACAAAGGAAGAGAGACTGGTGACTCTGTACTAGGGATGAGTGGCTCTGGAGGAGGAGAAACTGATGACTCTGTAGTGATAGTGACCAATGGCTCTGGTTCTGGGGGTAATGGAAAATCAAAGGAAGTATCATAAACTGGAGGGGCAGACACATGACTAGAAGAAAAATAAAGAATATGCTCAAGAAAGGTAATATCTAGACTGTGATACATATGATGTCTAACAGGATCATAACACCAATACCCGTTAGACTGATGATAATAGCCCACAAAGATACAACAAATAGCTTTATCATCAAGTTTATGACGAGTAGGAGATCGATCCTGAACAAATATGTGCATCCAAAAATACGAGGGGGGATCGAAAAAGTGTTCACTCAGGGAATAAAACCTGTAAGGGAGCCCTATGCTGAAGAACACGACTCGGCGTACGATTGCACAGAAAGGTAGAAGTCAAAATAGCAAAAATGCCAATAAGATTTTGGCACTCCCATGCCTCTAAGCATACAACGTACCATCTCTATTAGACTCTTATTTTTCATTTCAGCAACGCTATTTTACTCAGGAGTATATGAGCAAGTGAGTTGTTGAAGGATACTTTGAGAAGAAAGGTGAGACACTAAGGCATCAGACACGTATTCTTTGACATTATTCGAACGAAAAGCCCGAACAATGACATCGAATTGTGTCTCAATCATCTGTAGAAACTGAGTGATTATAGGGAGTACATCGGACTTCCTATGCAAAAGGTAGACCCAAGTACAACGGGTATGATCATTTATAAATGTCACATAGTATCGGGCACTTGACAGAGCAGTAATAGGAGAGGGTCCCCAAATATCAGTGTATTAGATCAAATGGCTTGAGTGATTGGTGCATGCGAGGAATATAATTAGTCCTAACATGTTTCGATAGGGAACATATAACATAGTCAAATTTACCACCAACACAAGTATTGCTCAAAGCAGGAAATAACATACATAAATATTTAAAATTTGTATGTCCAAAATGGTCATACTACAACTGAATAATTTGTGACGAAAAATCATAACGACAATTACTAGGTAAAATACTAGCATGTAAGTTAGGAACAGATAAAGACAACAGGTGCAAGTGATGTAGATGGAGGAACTAATGAAATCGAAGGCGGATCGCCTAGATAATACAGTCTATCTTTCTCATGCCCCCTGATAATAATCCTCCTGGTACTCAGGTCCTGCAAATAACACGAATTAGATAAGAACACAATCGCATAGTGAAAATCTCATGCTAACTGATGTACAAATAATAGATTCATGACCAATTTTGGCGCATGAAAAATCGAACGTAATGTAAAGCTATCAAAGAGGCGAATTGTGCCCCTACTAACAATAAGGGGCATGTGTCCCATCTGCTAATTGAACCTGTGTATGTAACTGCTCGTCAAAATTGTTGAAGTGATGGGTCTCACCTGTTATGTGACCATTCGCACCCGAGTCCAACATCCAAAGGGGAGACGAAGTGACACAAGCATGATAGACACGAGGTATACTTGTAGTGGTGACAACAGTAGTAGTCAGACTCTAAGAAGTCAGAGCGGACATAAGTATATCAAATCGGGAAGTGATAACATCCATATCACTCTACCAAAGATGAGCAGTAGTAGGAGTAGCGGTAGTAAGTGGTGGTACCTCAGCAATAGTAGCAGTACGACCGCGAAGAGGTGGCTTAAGCTCTGGATAGAGCTTCTAGCAAGTAGCCCTGAGATGTTCTGGTCGGCCACAATAATCACACTAACGAGAATCCTCCTGTCTGCGCTGATCTGGGGCACCTTGACAGCACTGGTCCGAGCGCTGCCCACCCCTGACTGAGGATCCTGAACGAGACCCTACAGCAGCTGCAAGGGTCATATGATCAGCCGGAGGAGTCAAGGCCACAATTGGAAGTGATGTAATACGGACGCGGCGCTTATGCTGCTCAATCATCGCATACATCTCATAAAGAGAAGGAAGCGTCAACATCGACAAGATCTGGGAATGAGGTCCTTCAAATTCATCACGAAGCCCCATAAAGAATTTGTGAATCCTACCCTCTAGTTCTCGAGTATACAAGAATGCTGTTCCTTCGGGCTCTATCCTCGAAATAGCAGCAAGAGGACGTAAAGTCTCATACTCAGGCCAGCATTGGGTCAAATAACCATAATAATCCTGTATAGTCATGTCTCCCTGCCGAGCTAATGAGAACTCCTGTGAAAGCTCATAAACACGTACTCCCCGTCCTGACTGGGCATACATCTCTGATACTGCGCTCCATAGCTTCGGAACAGAGTTATGAAACTGGTGAATTCTGAAAACAGATGGCTCCATCGAGCCAAATAACCATTCAAGAATGACGCAGTTCTCAGAGAACCACGCAGAATATCCAGGGTCGGCATCAGCTGGCTTTAGGTGAGATCCCGTTAGCCAACCAAGCTTCCCTACATGGCCTAAGAGAAGCTGGAATGGGCGAGACCACTCAGCGAAGTTACGACCATTCAACAACTGTGCCGTAACTTTCTGAGAGATCATACCCGCCAGCGCTGGTAATGCAACTTTGCTAGCAGGTACTGTATACTGGTCAAACATAAAAGTGAAAGTACTAATAGATGTCTCAACGGTAGAGGTGTCAACAGTAGGGGTTTCAAGTCCCTCAGTAGTAGTCATATCAACAACGATATGAGAGTACCCGTGACAGAAAAATAATTCTAAAATAAATAGATGGATAAAATAAGGGAGAACAACATATCTCCAGTCGAATAGTAGCGACAGATAAAGAAGGTTCAGAAAGCTCTCAAATAATCAGGTCACAGTACCCAGAAATTCAATAAATATAAATAAATGATCTACTGCATCAAGAGCATATCAACGGAGAAGAGGATTCAACCCCTCTTAAAAGGTCCAACGGTCCCAAATAATAAGACGCACGAAGACAAAACACGATGTTGTGACAGAGTGTAACCAACCGTGGGCTTGGACAGTGTGTTTGGGTGCTGGTTTGGGTTTGGGTTATTGATTTAATATGACTGTCTCGGTTTATGGGTTTGGTATGGACTGTAAAAGTGGGTTGGACTATAAAAGTGGTCCACTGTAGGTTTGTCTGGCTTTGTCGGTTTGCTTGGGTGCAGGTTGGTTTTTGATTTGTTGCAGGCTGGACTGTTGGAGGTGCTTGGGTGGTGTTGTGAGCAGTCGGTGATCTGGTTCTTGACGTCGTTGGTGATCTGGTTCTTGACGTTACTGGAAGGCTGGTTTGCTGGAATAGGCGCTGGGGGTTTGGGTAGGCCTGACGTCGCTGGTGTTGCTGTTTGACGAGGAAGGCTGGTTTTCTGGGATAGGCGTGATCGCTGGGGGTTTGGGTAGGCCTGACGTCACTGGTGTTGCTGTTTGATGAGTAAGGCTGGTTTGTTGGATATTTTTGTCGGTGGGCTTTTCGGTGGAGAGGGCTATCTGGTTTGTTGGTGGTCTTGGTATTGACGGCTGCTAATCGCCGGTGAGGATGATTAGGGTTAAGGTTAGGCTCTGATATCAACTTGAAATAAACGTGAGTGAACAAAAGGGTTACAAATTAAGTGTAGAGCCCTGTATATATAGCCAATAAAAGTTACAATAAGGATAAAAAAGTAAAAAAGGAAAAATTTAATAAACCCTAATAAATTAAGTTGCTATATCTCTAATAGTCCAAAAAGACGTACCAAATAGATCATTAAGATAAATTGTGCTTTAGAGTAAAGCAGTTTCAATAAGGCTATGACATTAAAAAAAAAATTGGCATCATATCGAAAGATAATTTGTGACCATGAATTTTGGGTTGATTAATTTTCAATGAAATAACAAAAATAACTTATTTTTTGGTATATAAAATAGATTTGTAAATAGGTCATTACACATATTTGATTAGAGTATTGTTTTTTTAGTGTCACACACTATCTGTAGGAGATTCTACAACACGTACGTCGGGACTAAAGTTAAAGTCTCATCGCGTGTTCTGGACGTTGAAGAGTAGGTTTAACCCTATCGAGTTGTCGTAATTGTGAAGACTTGAACTTAAACATTGAACGAGGAAATCAGAATTTTTATTCACTAGACCAATCGTTTGAATGTTTTTATTTGAACCAATTGTTTGAATGTTTACATCCGAGTTCTTACTCATTATAATGTTTACATCTATAACATTCTTATTGATTGAAAAAAGTAGTATGCAAACTATTTCACATAGTTGAATCCATAATAATTCAAATCCATGGCTTTGTTGGGTCAAAATGTTCCTCTCAATGCACAGGCGGCGGGAGGTAGGGGCCAGGGTGGCCACGTTCCCCTCATTTTTTTTTTTTTTAGTTATATATATGTATTATATATTTATACATATAATTATGAGTGCCCTCTCATTTATATTAGGTCCACATTATTTACCCAAAGTAATTAAAAAAATTAAGTCCATTTAAAAAAAAAAAAAATTAAACTCACTATTATCTATCCAAACTTATTAAAAAATCAAATATTTGACCTATCATAATCCTCTCAAACTTATTAAAAAAATAAAACTTTTATCACAACATTGAAAACAAAATTTTAAAAGATTTTATATTTTATTGAAATATATAATTAGATTAAAATGTATTAAAAATTTTTTTTTGTGTCTTTTTGTTAAGATTTTGTTTCGCCTAAATAAAAATTGAATCTACTATTTTACAATAATTTAGTGTTGATTCTTACTTTTTCTTTATTCTTGAACTGAATTTTTTTGTATTAATTTTGGCTTAATATTTTTTTTATACTAGTTATATTTTGCCTCTATCGTAGATATTCATGGTTCCGCCCCTGACAATATACATTTTTTTTTTGAAATTTTTTATGTTAAATGGACTTCATATATCAAATATAATATAATAAATATAAATATGTTATATAATGTGATTGGTTAAAAGAAAAAAAATTAGAGTGAATAATTAAAGTATCCACCCTGAACAAAATTCCTCGCTCCGCCGTTCTCTCTATGCCACTTTGGTTTTGTGGCTGTGGCTGATAGTGTTACATTTTTCATGTGGGTGCACGTGCACATGCTTGTGAGTTGGTTTTCCAGTGGGATATGGTGGGACTATGAGAAGAAGCATATTACATTTATACTCAAAGCTTGCAGTTGATTTTTATTTATTGCTTGTGCTATTTTAAAACACATTTTGATTGAGTCTGTCGATCCAAATTTGGCCAAAATTAGAATAGGAAAGCATTAAATGAACGTTATGTGGTCTAGCCATGGATAATTTAAAGTAGGAAAGCATTACATGAATGTTATGTGGTCTAGCCATAAAAGTAATTTCTACCAAATAAATAGACATGTTTATTATATTAGTCAAATTTGTAAGAAAAATAGTCAACACATTGAATTGAAGGTTTAAATTCGTGGATTTTCTTTTTTTTTTTTTGGCTCAGAAATTTGCAATAGATGAGAAACATATACAACTTCCGTACACAAATTACAAAATTAGAGTTGGAAAATGTGATTGAATTAAGTTAGTCTAATAGCAATTTAATACTATGTTAAAATCAAGTTACCGAGGATGAAGTAGTGGAGCACCGGTTGTATGACATGAATTAATGCTGCTCCAATGATACAATGCCGATAGAGATGATATAAAAATCATTCTTAGTTGGCATTGAAAGAATAACAAGAGAACCCTTGAATTAGTTTTGGATTTGATTAACAGCAAGATTGCTTTCTTATAGTTTTAATTTTATGCCGAATACTAATATCTGATCCAAACTTTGGACAAAACATGGTATATATATTAGATAGGATCAGATAAAATGATACACCATATGGATTGAATTGAAATGGATTATCCGGTGTTGTAGTTCAATCAAACGTCCCCTAAGTCGAGTACATAATGCTTTTCCTTTATAATGGTTGAGAGATTTAGATAGTGTTATTTCAAAATCAGTTGGGATTGACGGATATATCTTAATCGACAGATAGTTTTCAAATGTGGATCTTATGAGAGTTTGAATGTATTTTTCATCTTCTCTACTATATGCCATTTTATAGCCGATGTCTTCGACGGTTATTGACTAGTAACTTTCAATCAATTATTTTCTTCCATTTTAAATATGGTTGTGGCTGATCATCTCTCGATTTTCTTGAAATTCCGTTACGTGACATTTTCTTAATGCACTTGGGACGCCAAGTGTCGATAGACTGAATATTCATGACATTTGATATTTTATGTCCAAACAATGCCCTCCCCCATTTAGTTGGTGTGGTGGGCTTCATTTTTCGTTCGTCACCATTGGTGGTGGTCTTTGATTTTCTATTTTCTTCTTCTACCATTTAATTTCTAATTACGATAGTTCATCTCTGATTAATTGGTCATAACATTGGTGTCTGGACATTCATTAACACATGCCAGAATTAGGATTATGCAACACCTACTTCAAGTTTTGCACAAATACTTGCATCTATAAACTATCCTAACCACTGAATTGACTATTTTCTAGATTTGCAGACTCCGCCGGGTTAGTATTTGAACTTGCTTCAAGATTGCCATTATTTGGCATCATTTCCAAAGTTTTATTAGTGCCAAGCACAATTTCATCTTGTTTCCCTGTTCGAACCATTTTCTTGATTTAAGTTAGTAATGTTATTCCATCGGATGTGCCAACAAATTGTTGCTCCAAAATTTATTGGGATCGATGGATATATTCCAATTGACAAATTATTTTTGGGCGATTATTTGTAATTAGTTCAAATGCCTTATTTTAGGCCTTCCTTGGATGAGAAACAATGTACACACAGAGAATACACAAAACTAATAAAAGAGGATTTTTTTATTAATTTAATCGAAGGGACTTCAATTACAGGGAGACTAAATAAACAATAACGGCCTTTGATTATAGGGGCTTCGATTGTAGCAATAACGACCTCCTAAAAGTAATCTAAAAGTACTC
Source organism: Ilex paraguariensis (assembly GCA_963454935.2). Classification (NCBI taxonomy): domain Eukaryota; kingdom Viridiplantae; phylum Streptophyta; class Magnoliopsida; order Aquifoliales; family Aquifoliaceae; genus Ilex; species Ilex paraguariensis. Next base: position 64,337 of record CAUOFW020000721.1, on the reverse strand, counting down.
CTAAAAATGCCAATATTGTGGGTCTTTTGAGATTTTGAGTGTATCCTTCAACTTTTCTATTAAAGGCCCTTTTATGACAATTGTCTTCGGCGGTTTTGTTTCCATTGACGATTACTGATTGGTAACCTCCAGTCAATTACTTCCATTATTTTCAAATATGGTGGGGGTTGATCATCTCACGGTGTCTTCTTATTCTACCACTTGGCATTTTCTTAGCGCACCTAGGATGCCAAGTATTAATACACTGAATATTCTTGAGATTTGATATTTAGAGGGCCTAATTGGGATTTGATCATTTTAGTTGATAATTTGGGGATAAGTTAATGTCGATAGTGAATTTTAAGGTGTAAGTTATAAGCATATCAATTATTGGGAAAATTACCAATAAGTATTATTTTTCCTTACAAACATAATTTTATGTTTTTTTTTATCAATAAGTATTAAGTTCTATCATTTTTGTTTTATATCAATAAATTCCTATTTTTAATATTTTATTTCAATTAAGTCCTAATTCCATTATATTCTAATTTTACCTTGAATCTTAATTTATAAAAACCCTTTCATTCTTATTGTTGCGTATCAATTATTATTTAACTTAATTTTATATTTTTTTTAGAATGGATCAGTTGCCATCCCCTTTTATATGAGTTGATTTACTTTTTTTTTTCTATAAATAATGTCGATTTTTTTAATGAAACTACTGTTACAAACACATGGATGTTCAATTTTTGTTTAGGTAATAGTATTCGCTTCAATCACGATTCTAAAATTACAAAGCACTAGAGTTTTTGTCGTGACACTCTCGTTCATCAAGAATATATAAGGTCCAATACCCTCTGTATCTCATAATGGCAATTATAAGTAATTAGATTTTTTTATAAAATTAGCAAGTACACAATACATAATTTAAAACACAAGAAGTTAGGGGAATGTAAGAATAGAAGATGACTAATGTTGTTAAAACACAAGAAGTTAGGGGAATGTAAGAATAGAAGATGACTAATGTTATTATATCTCCAATACCTTTCCTTAGGTTTCAATATTTATCAAGAGAATGACTAGCCTCCAACTTGACTCCCGTTGGTTGTATGTCCATAACTGCCTCCTACTTGACTCCCATTGGCTGTATGTCCATAACTGTTTAATGCTTAACAAATATGAGTAAATTAAAATTGAAAATTCATTAAAGATAAGATCACCCCATAAATTTTTCAGTTGCAAATGAGTCATTGAATTGGCCATTTTTGGTTTCTCTTAATTTTGTTCATGCATGTGAATTCAAACTTCATTATAAAAAGACATCCTAATGCGTAAGAATCCAATTGTTCCAAGCAGTCTAGGTCAAATATACGTATTCTTTTGTGAATTGAAAGAATGATATCAGGTTACAATAGAATAATCTTTTGTTGTCTTTGCTGAAGACTTTTGTGGGTTGGGGGGAGACAGTGGTAGAGCCATAGTGGGGGTCTGGCTCCTCTGCGGTAAGGGGGTTACCGCATGTTATGCGGTTTAATTAAAACGGCACCGTTTTGGGTGTTTTTTGCAATTTTTTTGGTCCTTCAAATCCTTCGACTCTGCACCGAAGCCTTCTCTCTCTCTTTCTCTCCATGTGAATTCCGTCGACAACTATGAAGGTCCTCAACCCCAAAATCCCTACCAGCCCTGAAATTCTCTCTCGGATTCCAATATTCTCTCCTAAATTTCCCTCCACGGCATGGGGTAAGAAAAACCCATCAAGAGTCGGCATACCCAAATCCAAATTGCCTCTATAGTCACCATTTTCACTATATCTACGCCTCTCTAGTTCCAGAAAATTTCAAATTTCTGCTCATTTTGGCTGGCCCACAACCCGTCGAAACTCTCTGAGAAAAAAGCTCAATGAACAACAACAAGAATGACAGTAGGTGCGTAATGGGTGAACTCGTCGTGGTTGGGGTTCGTGACGGAGACGAATTGGAAGAATGTGAAGTTGACGGTGCCGTTTTGGATGGAGAAAGTTGGGAATTGGATGGCTTCGACGACAATGTTTGGGTCCTTGGGCTTGAAGACGAAGAAGTAGATAGGATTTCAGATGCCACAGTAGGAAGAAGGCGAAGGATTTGAAGGACAAAAAACGACGTCGTTTTTGGCAAGGGCTGTTAAAAATAAAATTGCAAAAAACACCCAAAATGGTGCCATTTTATTAACCGCATGACATGCGGTAACCCCTTTACCGCAGAGGAGCCAGACCCGCGATAGTGGGGGCAACGGGGGCAGTTGCCTCCACTGTGATACCCCTATTAAAAAATTGTAAAATTTTAGGGGTACTTCAATATTTTAGAATATAAGTAGATAAAAATTAAGCTTAGAATTCAATATTTGAAAATTTTAAAGCATGAAATATATATTGGATTAAATTATTTTAATTTAATTAGACTTGAACAATTTATTTGTTGAATTAAATTGATTTTATATCAAATTTTGGTCTTAATAAAATTGTGATACATAGAATTTTTTTTCAAATCTTTTATATTAATTTTGTTCTATTTTAATTATTTATTTCCTTATAAATGGTTTCTTAAAGATAAGGGTAAAATATTTTAAGTGGTGAAGGTGACGATGGTGGTGGTGACCAGAGCTTATTTTAAGTGGTGATGGTGACGATGGTAGTTGTGACGAGAGTTTATTTTAAGTGGTGGTATAGTGATTAATAGTTGTTTTTTTTTTAAGGACAATGATAATTGGTAATATTTTTTTTTTATTAGCGATGACTTGTGCATTTTTTTTTTCTACTTTAATAGTTGTAGCGGGGGTCATCTTTCTTTTATTTGTGTGATAATGGTGATTAACTTGATTTTAATTTTTCTTTTTGACAGTGGCAATTGTTATTATCTATTTTTTATCTTGTTGTGGAGGTGTGATCAATTAGATTTTGCTCTTGGCCTATGACATTTATTGAATTTGATGATACTTAGAGCAATTCCCAAGTATGAGTTCGGGAGCGGAGGTCAGACGCACAGAGCTCATAAAACCAGAGTAAAGCCTAGCCCAATTGAAATAGCAGTAGAAGTAATAAAGAGATAGCTATTTGTCAACAGAAATCCTAGAGGCAGCAAAGAGTCATAATCAAAGCATAAAACTCTCATCCGGGAAAGATCTCCTCCTAAGATCAAGGAGGATTCCTCGGATAATGGCGAAGATCTTGGGGCGGATCCCGCAGAATTAGGAAAAGCCCTATAAATATTATGTAACGCCCCCAACAGAGGGGTAATAACCCTAGTATCACATCTTACATTATGTAAATCTTTTGGTATAGTAAATAGTGAAGGAAGGAGTAAGAATCTCCATTGAAGAGTGGATTAGCCGAGTTTTCGAACTGATGAACCACTATATTTTTACTGTGTTAATTCCCCAACTCCCCAACAATTCTCAATATCATTCCCTTGAGTCTAGCAGCTCAGATCCCAATAATTCCAATATTGTTTCTTTCATTTACTCGTCATCACAAAATTGCATCACGTTGAAATATGCCATCAGTTTGACGCCGTCTGTGGGAACGACTGTTCCTATTATAAACAAATTGATTTTTCAGTGACTGATGGTATCAACGCGGAACATGAACCGAAGTCAGACAAATTCACCATGGGTGCAAGATCAACAAGAAGCTACTAATAGCAGACAACCTGAGAACGTCCAAGAGACCAATCCAACCGTGGGGGGTCTCCCCATGAATAACGAGATGGAGGCCCTTCGCCTCGTCAATCAACGCTTGTTGAAACAAAATGAAGAACCTTTAAAGCTCTTATAGTGCCCATAGGAGGCACGACAGGCTTAAGAAAGCCAGAATAACCTCCCACCTAGGGAGCAACCGCACCTAGACCCCCTCAGAGAACCTAACGAAGAAGGGAAAAACATTTTTTCCCCTATCAACAGGAAAGGAGAGAACAATACTGGGAGCAGCGCTTCCAGGGTATCCAGCAACAGCTCAGCCACATGAAAGAAGTCGTGAGAGGCAAGGCTCCAGTTACGATGGACATCTTGGTACAACAGACTGAATCTCCGTTCACCACTAGCGTACTGCATTTTCCCCTCCCTCTGAAATTCAGAGTACCGCAAATAGAGGCTTTTGATGGAACAAAGGATCCTGTAGATCACCTCAACAATTACAAGAACCAAATGGAGTTGTATGGATACCAGGATCCAGTACGCTGTAGAGCCTTTACCATCATGCTGAAAGGCTCAGCCTTAGCATGGTTCAATAGGCTCCCCCCAACCTCGATATCCTGTTTTAAGTAGCTATCCATATCCTTTGTGTCTCACTTTATCGGAGCTCGAACGTACAGGAAACCGAGTTACCACTTGCTAAATGTGAAACATGGACCCCACGAGAACCTCAGATCCTATGTTCAGAGGTTAAATTCGGAATCGCAAAAAGTGGACAGTCCTAGACGAGAAATTTGTCATTACTGCATTTATAGTTAGCTTGAGTGTCCAATCTAAAGACCTGATGTTCTCCATCTCGAAAAATCCCCAGGCTAGCATGACCGAAGCACTGGCCAAGGCAGAAAAGTACATAAACGGCGAAGAAGCTCTCCTCTCAAAAGTGGGGAGCTCATCCATGCAAAAAGACAAAAGGAAAAGGAGAAAAAGAGGGACCGAAGTTCCAGAAGAGAGAGAGGACGAGATAGGTCCCCAAGAAGAGACAGAGATTGCCTGGGACCACCTCATCCGGAGTTGTAGCCGAGGTACGCACCTCGACAGATTCCCTCCACTCACCGCAACAATATCGTAAATCTTGTATAAGGTACAAAACAAAAAATTTCTAAGGTGGCCACCCTGGATGAAAGCACCTGGCGAAAATTTTACCCCACTCCTGGAATGCAGAACATTTTAGAAAATTTTTTCAGTAAGTTTGTCTTATAATATGATTATTAATAAAACAACAAGTTTGTGGTTCATTCACTCTTACGAAGAGCTCGGGAGCTCACGACGAACTCATTAGTTCATAAAAAAAGAGCCAGAGCTTACGATGAACTCGTTAGTTCATAAAAAGAGCCTTGGAGCTCACGATGACTCATTAGTTCATAAAAAGAGCTCGAGAGCTCACGACGAACTCATTAGTCCGTAATAAGAGCCTTAGAGCTCACGATGAACTCGTTAGTTTAGAAAAAGAGCTCGGGAGCTCACGACAAATTCATTAGTTCATAAAAAGAGCCCTAGAGCTCACGATGAACTCGTTAGTTCATAAAAAGAGTCATGGAGCTCACAATGAACTCGTTAGTTCATAAAAAGAGCTCAGGAGTTCACGACGAATTCATTAGTTCATAAAAAGAGCTCGGGAGCTCATGACGAACTTATTATTTCTTAGAAAGAGCACTAGAGCTCACGATGAACTCGTTTGTTCATAAAAAGAGCCATGAAGCTCATGATGAACTCGTTAGTTCATAAAAAGAGCTCGGGAGCTCACGACGAACTCATTAGTTCATGACGAATTCATTAATTCATAAAAAGATCCCCAGAGCTCACGAAGAACTCATTAGTTCATAAAAAGAGCCCGGGAGCTCACGACAAACTCGTTAGTTCCTAAAAAGAGCTCGGGAGCTCACGACAAACTCATTAGTTCATAAAAAGAGCCTTTATAGCTCATGATGAACTCGTTAGTTCATAAAAAGAGCCATGGAGCTCACATTGAACTTATCAGTCCATAAAAATAGCTCAGTAGCTCAGGACGAGTTCTTCTGTCCCTAAAGCAAATGCAGCAGCTCAGAATGCGCTTCCAAGTCCAAAAGAACTAAAACCAAGATCTGCAACACGTAGACTATTGGGAAAGCTTCACAACTTCTATCCATTACAAAAAGGAAAAGTGAGGGTCTTTGGCCCACAAGCTAGGAAACGACATGAAAGATCAGCTGCCAGATTCTCAAAGCCACAAATTGTGTATAAGAAGCGGTAAACATGGAAATGGAAAATCAAGGTTTCAAGAACATCAAAGATTACAAAAAACCAATCAAAGCAAAATTCCTAGTCATCTCTGCAGTTCGGCTATCCTCTCTTTCAAATGCAGGTTCTCCTCGTTCAGCTTATCCCTCTCCTTCTTAGTCGTTGACAATAGATCCATCAATTTTTGCCCAGTAGAGGAAAACAGAACTTCCCCCAAGAAAGATCTGGATGAAAGAAAGGATGAACCATCCCTTTTGTGTTTCTTGATATGAGTCCCAGCATCCTCGCTCTCATCAGACTCGGTAGAAGAGAGATCAGATTCAGGAAAAAGGAAAAGTCCCGTTCAGCTGCAGCAACACTAAACAAGAACAGATTATCTGGGGTCATGAGATCAGGAAAAGACATGGGCTCAGCTTGGGTCATTTGTTCCACCCTTATCAATTCAATCAGGTTCAGGGCAGGAGCACCTACATGCAAAAAAAAAAAATTCATGTACAAACTTCGAAGTCGCTGATTGGGAAACTATTCTGCTACATCTTAAGCTCAGCTTTCGCCCAAGCCAGCTTGACCAAGAGCTGGGAGACAACTGATGATACTTAGAGCAATTCCCAAGTATGAGCTCGGGAGTGGAGGTCAGACGCACAAAGCTCATAAAACCAAAGTAAAGCCCAGCCCAATTGAAGCAGTAGCGGAAGTAATAAAGAGATAGCTATTTGTCAACAAAAACTCTAGAGGCAGCAAAGAGTCATAATCAAAGCATAAAACTCTCATCCAGGAAAGATCTCCTCCTAAGATCAAGGAGGATTTCTCGGATAAATGGTGAAGATCTCAGGGCGGATCCCACAGAATTAGGAAAAGCCCTATAAATACTATATAACGCCCCCAACAGAGGGGCAAGAACCCTAGTACCACATCTTACATGCTGTAAACCTTTTGGTATAATAAATAGTGAAGGAAGGAGTAAGAATCTCTATTGAAGAGTGGATTAGCCGACCTCCCGAGCTGGTGAATCACTATATTTCTACTGTGTTAATTCTCCAGCTCCCCAACAATTCTCAGTATCATTTCCTCGAGTCTAGTAGTTTAGATCCCAATAATTTCAATATTATTTCTTTCATTTATCCGTCATCATAAAATTGCATCACGTTGAAAAATGCCATCAGAATTTATGTTTACAACATTACCAATTGAAACTCTTTTTTGCTATTACAATTTTTTATCGAAAGATTTTTTTTTTTCAATAGCTAAACCTTTGATTTTTTTTTTTTGTTGATATGGGCAGTTGGTACATATTCTATACAAGAACTCTCTTATGGTATTAAACGTTCTTATGGTTTGGGTTGTAGCCCTTTATCCCTTTGGGGGTTGTTTGGTTGCAGTATAAATGATGAATTACAGAGTCATAACAGATTAAAATTCTCTAGTCCAACCTTATATAATATTTGGTTGCAAAAAACACTCTGTATTATATAGTGTCATATTTCAAATTCTTATCCAAATAATATATTGTTTATCCAAATAATACATTGTATCCGTATTATTAAGTTAATTAAAATACCACATTGAGAGGTGGTAAGTTGTAAAATTCCTATTGTACCCAATAGATAAACAAAAACATTAATAACTATACAAGATTGATGGTTTTTTAGTCAATATGTAATTGTTACTCTATTATCCCATATTTAATCATGTATTTTATCCACTTATATGGAATTAACCTGTATTGCTTAATACAGTACATTCTTTTACAATACGACAACTAAACGAGTCCTTAAAATTTTAAAATAAAAATAACCACATAATTACTTATGCTTTTGGACTCATTAACTCCCATTACACTTTCTGCCCAAATAAATTATTTGTGGCAAACATGTGATAAAGGGGTCATTGGGCATGAAAAAAGGATATGCTCAGGACAAAAATACCAGTATAATTTCTTTAAAGTAACAAACAATTGCCCACTGTATCTCTAGTTGTAGGACAAAACAACCTCACTACCACATGTAATTGAAGCACTACATGGTCTAAACCAGATGTGGGGAGGGGGAAATCAAACTTAATTCAGATTGGGCAATCAAAAAGGACAAAGGGATTAGAATTGTTGTCCACAACCACGAGCCTAAACTTGTAAGAGCTTCTGGCATATCCCTATTACTGGGCCGGGCCTAGACCATGTCTAGATCACAGATACAAATCAATAAAAATTCGGTCAATCACAGTGTCTTATTAGACACAATTTATTACTAACGCACTTGAGGATCTGTATTTTAGGAAAGAGAATTTATGGAACGCAGTCTATTACGGGAATAACGCCGGACTCACGGAACCTCCTCACTCCCCGTAATGGGAACAACACCTCAATTAGGCCTCCCATAGAGTCATTATGAAATTTTACCCGCCTATAAATTTTAAATCTCGCCTACACAAAGGAGACATCACTTATTTCTTAGAATTCTATGCACCTTGAACGATGAAATTTTTCTGTTACCGTAATCATTCTCCGTGGAGTAGGTCACTCAGACTGAACTATTTAATTTGTGTGTTTTATTGTGTTAAGCATATTCCATCACATACTCCATTATATACATAATTAATCTTGTATAAATATTTTTGTGCATCATCACCTATGTTTATATTACCGTGTCAAAAATTGTGGAAAAACTCTCTCTGTGGATATCCATACATAATCTAATGTAGGCAACTATTAAAGCACAAACTTTTGAAATTTGGGTTCTAAAAGTATAAGGGGTTATATGGTTATATTAAAATTATAAGGATTTATAGTGCAATAACCCAAACCATAAGGGAGGAAACTGGAAATTTTCTCCACCCAACAGAAAGTCTGTGGATCAAAAGAGTTGCGGATGATGACTTGACTTACTAAACTAGCTTCTGCTACCATAGCTTCACACTTTCTGCAAAAAGAAAAAAAAAAAATCAGAAGGACATGGCTCAAACTGCTGCTTTTGATTTTCTTTTCGAGAACTTGAAGCTGCTACTTGCATGTAAGGCCAACGAGTTTCAAGATCATAAGCAGCAGATCGAATATCTATACAAGGACCAAAAAATCCTGTGGATCCTCGTCAAGGAATTAGTTGAGAAACGCTCTGAGCACAATGAAGTGAAAATTCTGGTGACAAAACTCGTTGATGTGGCAGACAAGGCAGCCAATTTAGTCAAATTAATTTTGGACGAAATAGATGATACCGAGCAAATGCTCTTTAGTGATTTGGACGAAATAGATGATACCGAGCAAAAGGTCATTAGTGTCATAGAAGATCTTAAGATTATCAACACAATGGCACGGGAGATTTGCACCAAGGTGTACGGTATTGGAGTCCAGCAACTGCACGAATGTGGTGGATGCTCATCTTCATCAAGAGCAGGCAGTGGCACTCTAGTAGTGGAGGATGAAACTGTGGTGGTGTTCTCGCAATTTGGTAAGTCTTCCGAGATTGGAAGTTTAGCGATAAAAGATACCGAGGAAGCAATGGTGGTGGGCTTTGATAGGGGGGCGGCGAGGATGGTGGATCGGCTTACTGGACGACAAAAGAAGTTAGACTTTGGTTGGAAGGTGCCGATGATTGTGTGGCTTTCTGAACGAATCGGCACTGAACGACAAAAGCATTTAGAAGAGTTGGGCTTTGATTTGGTGGCGGCGAGGAAGGTGCTTACTGGAGGACAAAAGCAGTTAGAAGTGGTCTCAATTGTCGGCATGCGCGGAAGTGGTAAGACAACTCTGGCCAGAAAAGTGTACAATGATCCTTGTATTGCATCTCACTTCAATGTTGGTGCCTTTATCAGTGTTCCGAAACATGGAGATTTGTCGCTTGGAGTTTTAGATTCGTATCTTTTTATCACTGATCAAATTCGTAAAATGAATCATGAAGAGCTATGTAAAGAGCTTTATACATTCTTGGAAGGCCAAAGATATCTTGTCGTCGTCGATGATATAATGGATATTTGTGTCTGGAACCATTTAAGGATATGTTTTCCAGATGACAACAATGGAAGTAAAATTATTCTAACTAAGCAACAAGAGCGTATGGCTTTCAAAGCTAGCCCTCTTACCCCTCAGTTGCTGCTGCCTCTTCTCACTCTCGATGAAAGTTGGGTTTTACTGGAAAAAAAGGTATTTGGTAAAGAAAGCTGCCCTCAAGAATTATGGAAATTCGGAAGCAAAATAGCAGAAAAATGTCATGGACTACCTCTCACAATTGTTGTTATAGCAGGACTCCTTGCAAAGGAAGAAAAGACACAATATTTTTGGGAGCATGTTGCCCAAAGTGTAGTTTCTTACGTGGCTGCAGTACTTATTTTCGCCTTTAAGTTTCATCCTGATCTAGAACTTGCTTACATTAACATTATTGAGGATTCTCTGGGGCTTGGTTATATCAGTGATGATATTAAAATGACAATAAAGAAAGAGGTCATGAAGCATTATACCAAAAAAATGAAGCAATATACCAAAAAAATGTGTATCAGTATCCCACAAGATGAAAGGAGCACCTGTGGGAGTTCATTAATAGCGAGAACACCAAATGAACTGAAAATCATGGCCAGTGGAAATTCGTCAATACAAAGAATTCTAAATACAGAGCAAACAGGGAGAAGGAGTCCTCCAACAGCTGGTATTCCTAATGTAGATAAGGAAATTGTGGTTGGATTTGATCAGGAAGCAGAGACCATTAAAGAGCGACTTATAGGCCAGAAGAAGTTAGAAGTTGTCACCATTGTGGGCATGGCTGGACTAGGTAAGACAACTCTAGCTAGAAAAGTGTACAATGATCCTTTTATTGTATATCACTTCTATATTCGAGGTTGGGCCTATGTGTCTCAAGTGTACACAAAGAGGGATTTGTTACTTGACTTTTTACATTCTGCTTTTCAGCTTAGGGATGAAATTTATGAAATGAGTGATGCAAAATTAGGTGAAGAGGTGCGCAGACTCTTAAAGGGTAAGAGGTATCTAGTCGTGTTGGATGACATTTGGAATATTGATGCCTGGTATGATTTGGAAAAATCTTTTCCAGATGACCATAATGGAAGTAGAATTATGTTCACCAGTCGGAAAGCAAATATTACTCTGCGTGCTAAATCTAATGGCTCTCACCATCTACGCTTCTTAACTCAAGACGAAAGTTGGGAACTGTTGCAACAAAAGATATATCAGAGAGTATATTGCCCTCCAGAGCTGGCCGAAATTGGAAAGCAAATGGCAGCAAATTGCCAGGGACTACCCCTTACTATAGTTGTAATAGCTGGAATTCTTGCAAAGACAGAAAAAACAGTAGACTGGTGGAACCAAGTTGCTGAGAGCGTAAGTTCATACGCTCTTAGCGACCCAAATCAGTGCATGGCTCCTCTAGCACTGAGTTATAACTACTTGCCTCATCACTTAAAGGCATGTTTTCTCTACTGTGGAGCATTCCCAGGAAACTATGACATCCCAGTGTGGAAGTTGGTGTGGTTATGGATAGCCGAGGGGTTTATACCACGAATTAGGCACAAGAGCATGGAAGACACAGCGGTCGATTACTTGATGGAGCTAATTGATAGAAATCTGGTTTTAGTTGCCAAAAAAAATTCCAGTGGCGATGTCGCTGTATGTCATCTCCATGATCTGTTGCACGATTTATGCTTGAGAAAGGCTGATGAAGAGAATTTTCTGCTACCGATTAAGGGGTATGAACAAGTTGTTTCTTTTTCAGGTCTAGCAAAGAGACGTCGCTTGTGCATTCATTCAAAAGATTTTCATTATATTCCTTTAGAGCCTCCAACAGCAAACTTGTGTTCTCTCTTATGCTTTGGTCCTGAATCAGATACATTATCTGGGAAGCATGCGTCACACATTTTTCGGACCTTAAGTCATCTTAGGGTTATGGATTTCTCATCCATTCCGGTCACACATTTTTCTGAGGAGATATTACAACTTGTTCATCTGAAGTACTTAGCACTTCGGATTAGGGATGGTAGTCTTCCAGCATCAATATCCAACCTGGAGAACCTAGAAATCCTTATTATATCATCAAGGGTCAATGTAACTATGCCAAAAAATATATGGAAGATGTGGAAGCTGAAACATCTGCTTATAACGTCAAGAGAAAATAATATCGAGAAGCCTTTGATTACTGATGATTATCTGTCATTGAATTACCTCCAAACCATCTCACAAGTATGTCTTGCTAGTTCATGCCCAGACATCTTGAGAAGGACTCCTAGTCTTAGAAAGCTAGGATTTTGTGGACCTATGATGTCAGAGTCCAGTAATGTAACATTCCCTGATCTACACTTCTTAAGCCACCTGGTCACATTAAAGTTTCTAGACACGAATGCCCAGGTCCGCATGTCTCGCAATTTGAAATGGGAAAAGTTTCCTCCAAATCTCAAAAGGCTAACTTTATCGAACACTGATCTAAAGTGGGAGGATATGAAAATCCTAGGGATGCTACTGAACTTGGAGGTTCTCAAATTAAACTTGCATGCCTGCATAGGAGAGAAGTGGAGAACTACTGACGGGGGATTTCGTCGACTCAAAGTTTTGAGAATTTTCCACTCGAATATTGCACAATGGGAAGCCTCTTGTACTCACTTTCCAAGCCTTCAGCAATTGATGCTGCGAGGATGTTCTCAACTCCAGGAAATCCCTTTTGAATTAGGGGATATTTTCACACTGGAGATTATTGAGCTGATTGATTGTAGCTTCTCTGCTATAAAATCTGCAAGACAAATTGAGGAAGAGCAACAGAGCAAGGCAAATGATTTGCTGCATATCCGTATTAGCCCTCCAGATTGGGAGCTTACTACATATTCTTGACACTGCTAAGCATTGCCGAGTGCTGGCACGACTAAAATTGAAGAGCTTGCGGTATTTTTTCTAGTTATCTCCTTTTGAATAATAAAACATGTTCTCTCCTTTCATCTACTCCATGGGCATCTACATCATTGCTTTGGAAATTGTTTGCATAATGTAATGTGTAATTGCACGTTTATGTACCACTAATACTGGGGTCATGTAATGGGTCATCCTGAAATTTTGCCCCAGTTTCCTAGTAGTGGCCGTTTCTCCTGCTAATCAAGATACTGCCACTTAGCTTTACCATGGCAAAGCATTGGTTTATTACTTACTTTGTTCTTCAGATGTGTTGTTTTGAGTTGGATTCCTTGTTTACGGGGTGGAATTTTTTTTCTAATTAGATTTTGAATTTCCTAGTCAAAAAACATTTGGAATGCTAGTGAAACTGGATGTAATGGACCAAGGCACAAATGCACTAGGACAGAAATTGTTCTTGTCTTTTGATCTTTACACATTGTAACGCCTATTCTCTAGTGTTTTCTTATTTTATTCTCAATTTTAATATGTTTAAGGTACTGGATGGAAGAATATACAAGCTAGAAGGTCACAGTGTTGGAGTTCTTGTGAATCACGTCAATTTGAGATCAACAACAATCTTGAAATGATGACTGCTCGTTCAGAGGAGCTGGATTGTTTTGACTCTATCACTGAATAGCATAAAATGGGATCAGAGTACAGTTTCTAATCAGAAAAACAAAAAGTAGGATCAGAGTATCTCTTACAAAACCTTTGTCTAATGTTTTTCTTCCTCTTCCTTACATTTTTTATTATGATGTTTTCTGGAGAGCAATTGATTATAATGTTCTAGGACTGCCCTCACATTGAAATTTCTTTTTTCCACGGTTGGAGACTGGTATCAGGCAGCAAATGTCCAAAATTATTGCATTAATAAGACAGACAACTAATTTTTTTAGCAACTGGAAGGTTCCATGGATGTAGTTGTAATTATTGAGACCCACATGTAATCATTTGTTGTTTATAAATGAGATTGTTTGTTGCTCTGTTTCAATTAATACCCGTATTTTATCTGTAGGCATCACGGTTACACGAGTTTGGAAATGTGGCATGCATTTGACAGTATATTTAAGGACCACCTGGATGGACGGTAATGCTAATTTTTCTGGTTATAGCATTTATTAGAAGCTTTTAACATCTAAAATTCTACATATACCATGTGTTATTCAATGATGAGAAAATTAATGATCAATTCCTATGAATTCCCTGTGAAACATATAAGAAAGATATGATGTTTGTGGTTTGGGCAAACAATAGTTGTTGAAGTTGATGATCTCTGTGCAATTTAGCTACGATGATTCATTTTAGAGTCATGCCAACTAATCGAGTACAAGTTGTCTATTTCATTTGTTTTCCCCTTTGTTCATCAGGAATTGTAAACAAAACCATAGTATATTCTTGAGTGTAGTGGCATTCATAACATTAATGATTAGTCAAAAACATATGGTTTTGACGTTTTGTTCACCTCTTATATCACGATTGGCTGTGCTGAATATCCTGGCAATGTAAATTTACTAAAGCTTAGTATCCATAAGATAAAAGTTTCTCATTCCGTAACTCTCCACCAGATGTCAAACAAGAAATCGTAGGAAAATAGAAATCCAAAAGAAAAGTAAATTGTTTTCAAGTTGGTCTGCAAACACTTGTAGAAAGTGATGCTATTACTGCAAGACTAAGTCCCAGGATTTCATGAAGTATTGAACATACCATCTATACGTTGGAATGGCTCATGAAAATGTGAGAAGCTATCCCAAATTGTTATTACGCTAAAGCCTTTTAACATATGTTGCTAGACCTAAATGGATCACACAATAAGTTATACACTTGAATTTCACTACCTTACCAATAGCATGCAATTTGTTCACATGATTAGTTTATTCTTGACAGGGAACATATGAGGAGGGTATTGAAATATTTTGTACATTTATATCTTATAGCACACACAATTTAAGTGGCGTGTAATGTGTAAAGGATGCATGTGAGTGGGATGAGTAATTTCTATGAAGTTCCTTGATATTTTAGTCATCAACCATTACATCTATCAGGTTCCATTACTAATCACACCTTCTCATCAAAATGTATTCTTCTCAATAATAAATATGCTGGGAGTTTTTCATGTAGACTTTGATCCCACCTTTTATCTAAAATCGTTAAACACATTTGTTGTACTTGTTAAGAGAATTTAATTAGGCAAAAGGAACTTTTCTTTTGATATGGTCGCCTTACACTCCTCCATAACCTCAATATATGACTTCATGACTACTGGATCCGTGATGACAATGTCATCGCCCAATAGAGCATAATAAAAGAACTTCACCCCAAGGTGTACCCTCCATGCTGCATACCAAACCAGCATATGATGTGTGTTGTTTCCACATTCTAGAAAGATAGTATTTACTGTCTCTGCAAATCTAATTACTCTTTAGGAAAATATAGTGCTATTCAGAGACGAGCGAGATGAAAGTATGCCATTCAGAAACCTACACACAACCATAGGCTGCAGGCCATTGCAAATTATTGTTTAGCCATCATGTTAGCATCACAATGGAATAGTTATGACAGTAGTTAAACCGAAGTTTCTATGTTTTAGAAAGGTATCATCCTTCTCTTATTTCGTAGTCATAATTAATTTGCACAAACACTTCCCCTGCAAAAATGCTGTCTTTCCCATCAGTGTGGGCTGCTAGGGAGAAACTGGAAACATAGCTAACGCCGGAATAATTTGCATAAATGCTTGCTTTTATACTTGAATCCCTGTTCTCAAGTTAGGAAACTGAAGAATTTTGCAATTGCACTAAGCCATAAAATTGAAAATGATGGGGAGGTGGTATAGGGTGAACATCAAAAGGCCATCAACTAGCGTTCGTGTTTTATTTGTGGGAGCAAGGAAAGATAATCTTACTACTCAGATTTTAACTCTAGTATTATTTGTATAAAGTGACTACCTTTAGGATCTCTTGATGGTTCGTTATCAGTGGTCCAATAAATTTAAGTGAAAATTGTCCATAAGTCTATTTTGGTGACCTACTTTGTCAATTAGTCCAAGTAGAGACTTTTTTAAGTCAGTAAATTCAGTTCAGCTAACCGTTTTTGTCCTCTAGTCCAAACTAATTATGTCATTTTTTATTTATTATGAGAATGCCCCCATTTAGTACAATTGACGCCTCTCAATCTCTACGCAATTCTTTACATCGATCTTGGGTTTACTTTCTTTCTCTAAAATCTTGAAACCCTAGATTTTGTCTTATAATGTGGTCTTGGTCGGCCAGATCACCGGCTATGATGGTTGATGGAACCTTTGTCTAGGACGGATTGGTTCTACGGGGAGATCTCAATAAGATCTCCATCAGAGTTATGTTCCAATTTTCAGGAAAGGTGGGTCATCCATGCCGCTTGGACATCACCTAAGTTATAGTTTATTGACCCAAAAATCACTAATTGGGTGTAGCTAGATGAAATTATTGTTTTATGACTTTAACTGTTATATTGTTGCTTGGTTACTAAGAATATGTAGGACACTTAATGAAAATTTTTATATCTAATTTAAGATATTCTATTATTTGTGAATATGTTCAATGAGTTAATCCTCATAACTTTAACTAATCAGGTTTTGAACTACATGATTAGGGAGGTGGAAATAGAGAGAAAATTGCGCAGGGCATGGATGGTTAGTGAGTAAATTCTAAACAAAGCTGGAGACTCACTAGAAATGCGGTGTTCGCTTTTGTCACATTATTTCAAGTCCTGAATCAATAATTGAGCTTGTTGAGGATAATTGCTCTTTGCAAGTCCTAAATTAACATTCTTTGCAAGTCTTGAATTAGCATAGTTCTTGATTTATGGGCTCTAAGACTTCTGATGAAACAGTGAAACTTGAATGTTGGGTTATTGGTTTCCTACATTTCTTGCTAAAATGTTCAGATTCGGTTTCCTACAATTTTTTGTTAAAATTTAAATTTAATTAGACTTGAACAATTTATTTGTGTTGAATTGAAGTGGTCCTATATCTAATTTCGGTTTCAATAAACTTGTGATACATTGAATTTTTTTTCAAATTTTTGATATTAATTTTGTTAGATTTTAATTATTTATTATCCTTATAAATGGTTTTTTAAAGATAATGATAAAATATTTAATTTGTTGTCCATATATTCGTGACCCTTTTCTTGTTGCCTCTTTTTATATATCATGAGATATATAAATTACACTTTCAATTGACGTTCCTTTAATGAAACCATACGGATAAAAAAAGTGTTGAGAACTAATATTTTGTAAAAGAGATAATAGTATTAATAAATTTTAAATTGCCTACATTGTGAAAAACTTCTGCCTCCGGCCGAAGGGGAGGGGGAGTGAGAGAGAGAGAGAGAGAGAGAGAGAGATAAGGAAAGATACCTGGATGGAGCAAGGATCTAAATGAAAGTTCTTGGAGTAGCAGTAGTCATATACAGGTATTGATAAAAAGGACCTTGGAAGAATGAAGGGTCAGAAAAAAGCACTGGGATTTCTTTTGGCAAAAAATGATTGTTTAGATCTCTCTCATGAGTTTTTCAAGTCTTCCAATGTATTGAATGAGATGTATTGCCTATAATGGATTTCACATCTATCAATGCTATTTTGTGACTTGGGAAGGCTGCAATGTCAGCAAAAAGACATGCCATTTTTTTTATCAAAAAATCTTTGTAGATAGTTTCATTGTTGCTGATGATTTTTGTCATGGGCATTTTAGGAAGTACCTTCGGGCAACACATGAATGGCAAGAGAAGGATATTGCTCTAGTGTTGACCATATGGACAAGTACTCATAGACTGTGTTGCAATAATTTTCTTTAATTTATTTGATAAGCTATGCAATATGCAGCAAGTTTTGATGAGTTGTCACTATATTGGAAGTGGCAAGAATTACATGATGTGGGGTCCAAAGTTGAGTTAGAGCCTTCAAGGAAAGAGGAAACTACAAATAATGGTAAAGAAGGATTTTAAGCACCATCAAGTGAGGAAGCACCTTCAAATGCCAGTGCTGCGGCTACGCAATATATAGAAAAGCATTATAAGAGCAAATGAAGAACCTGCAATGCAGTATGACTTCTGTGAGGGATCTACCTCCCCATTACCGGGGATATACCTCCCTCCAAGAGCAATCCTCCCCATTACCGGGGATATCCCGCTCTCCATCAAAGGATTTCAGCTAACCTGCGGGTCAAACCCCCACAGTAGCCTTTACCTCTGTCCCACATCGGGGAAAGAGTCGTCTCCCCACCCCCATATAAGCCGAAGCACCATATGAGAGCAGTACCCAAATAGCCAACTTCTATGTTCCCTTTTATTATAATTTGTACAGTTTGTTCAATAGGTCACATCTAGATGATATATCTTGCAATGAATTATTATTTGTTATAGGTGTTACCTAGATTGAATTACCTGTGCCTTCAGGTGTGGCGACAATGGCAGTGGTGACTGGAGCTTTTTTTAAGTGGTTGTGGCAGTGATTAGCAGTGGTCATGTGTTGTTCAATGTTAATATACTCGATGATTATTTCTTACTAGTTTTCTATAAAACTTATCACTTAGTAGATACTGGTACTTGGAGTTGCGAAATGATCAAATGATGTGGTTTGGAAATGATACTAATCTATATCGGTAGAACTTTAAATATGTTATGCTAATGGGAGAGGACCTGTTGTTTGTAGTTTGGCAAGAAATAGTGGTTGATCCTTGAGCAATTTAACTAGGATGATTCATGTTAGAGTCATGCTATTTACATTGCCCAATGATTGTGTTTTCCTCTTGAGTGTACTGGCTTTCATAAGTATAGTGATTACAGTTAAAGAAGCAAGATGTTACTCATCATGCTTTGCCTCTTTTCTAGTGATTGACTGTTATCGTAGCAATGTAAAAGTTCAAAAGCTAATTGTGCATAAGAGTTTCTTATTCCATCTCCCTCCACTCCTGTGGCCCCAAAAAAGAAGAGAAATCCAAAATAAAGATATATTTTGTTCTATGCATCCACTGGTGTACCGTTGCAGCAAATAATGTCATTGCTGCAAGAGGAAGTCACAAGAATTCAAAAATAATGCACAAATCAGCTACACTCCAGGGTTATAATATATATTGCTAAATCATCTGTTAACTTAAAAGTAAAGAGGAGTCAATTAATAAGTTTTCGCAATAGGAAGTTCCTGTACTTGAACCTCATGACCTTACCAATAGATTGTAGTCTATTCACATGGGTAGTCTACTCTTAAGAGGCAACAAGTGAGGAGGGGTCTTGAAATATTTTGCACATTTCTCTCTAATATCTCACACTTTTGAAGCAGGAAACTTGTCTAGTCACCAACCAATATGTCTATCAGGTTCCACAGCTAATCATGCCTTTTGCTGCCCTATTTATCCTCCCCAGTAGTATGTGTAAGAAATTTCTTTTCAGATAGGTTTTGATCCATTCAAGAAACCATCCTTTTGTTTAAAATCATTAGTCACACGAGTGTACTTACTCAAAGATACTAAATAAAACTCTCCATTATTCCGATAGTCAGTGTAATCTATCTATTTACTTCTTCAAAAAATGTAGTACTCTTTTGGGGAGGAGTAGGATGAAAGTATGCCAGTAAAAACCCACATGCAACCATAGGTACAAGATCATTACATGTTATAGCCATCAGGTTTGCAACACAATGGAATAACTATGGCACTAGTTAACCAAAATTGGTATGCTTTAGAAGGGTGTCATCCTTCTCTTTATTTGATGGTCATTAATTTGGACAATCACTGCCAAATGCAAAGTGCTGTATGTAGGCTGCTAGGAATAGATTAGATACATACCTAACTGTTGAAATAATTTGTATATATAATATTTCGCCCTTAGACTTAAATCCTCATTCTCTAGCTTCGGAACTGAAACATTTTGCTATTCTACCAAGCCACTATAATGAAGATGACAAGGACCAAAAGTCCCTATTATGTGGGAATTGGGATGCAAGGAATGATGAATTTATTACGGTTCCTAACCTCTAGTATTATTGAACGAAGTGCTGCCTTAGAGTCCAACTTGTTATGTCAATCGTCCTTCTATCTCTATGCCTTTTAAATTTAAGCATAAGTACGATACTTGGCTGTTTTAATTAACAATTTGTCTGACAAATGGTTTAACACCTAAAGGTAACAATTCATTTGAGAACCAACCCCTGTTTTCTACTTAATTGTGTGGTGGGGTTTAATATTAGACTAGAAGAAATGAATCCCAAAGGTGAGTTTTTTTCCTCACAACACATCCACAAAGAAAGAGACAGTAGTTGCTTCTGCTTTAAAAAAGCCCCCATTGAATCATCTTTGTTATATAATTCCTGAAAAGAGGTTGCTGATGCAGATGGTAAGCAAGCCACTTTGGTTGCGCCTCAACAAGGGTACAGAAGGCTAATTGATAGATCTCTAGGTTTTCTTCCCAGCCGAAGCATCAGTTGATACTGCAATATTATTAGCTCCTGCTTGATGTAATTGAATTTCACAGCTTCTACATTGGAAATAAGTGGATTTCTTGAATACTAGAGTTTTTGTACAAACTATGTTGGATCTTATGTTGAAGTTCAAGTATATGCATTACTTATGATAAGCATGATGCCTTAATGATTGTATCGATTTGTATCCTCCATAAGGTTTTTATTCAATCTATTTTTAACGAATTTTAAGTGGTTTTTCAAATATTATTTTAAATCTGCATCATTTTTATACTCTGGAAATTAATTTCCAACCTGCTATCAGAGTAGTTGTATAACAATGGGGTGTCTTGCTGGAATCTTTTGTAAGCAGTCATGCTGCTTAGTGAATAACAGAAGTTTTCTACCACTTGCCTTTTTTCTTTTTCATCAGGAATTGTATGCTCTATGTATCCCTTTGGTTGGAGCGCTATGCTTGACCTGATCATTGTGCCAAAGGCAGGGATAAGTGTTAACTAATCAGTAGTACTGTCAGTTCGTAGGAGAACTAGATCATACTTTAGAAACCGGTCAAAGAGAAGAGATATCTCTGGTTGTGAAAGAAATGAATGACAGGATAACTATAGTCCAAATAAGCATTCCTGACCTTTCTAATCCAAATTAGGAGATGAAGAATGCAAATTAGATAAGGAATTGAAATTAGTATACTTCTGCATCACGTATATTAACGTAAAATAGATGATAAACATCGAAATTTATTACATCTTCACATCTTATTGTCGCTTTGATATTTGCCTAATATCGAGATTAGTTTGATGAATTCGGTTATGAATTCAATCTAGAAGAAAGTGTAGTAGATTACGAGATTCATGATGATATTGAATAGAGATTTATAGACTAATAAAAATTGGGATAATAAAACTAGATTGACAATTAAAAACATGAATTGGAGCGTAATCTTGCATAAGTATTTGCATCTTGTATAATTTTTTTTAAAAGTTTAAAAAATATTTTTTTATTGACTCGAACACGACACAAAACAAAAATATTATGACACGATATAATTGAGAGCTATTGAACGAGCATTAACATATGTAATTCTTTTGGATCATAAATGTGAAGTATTTAAACTTTGAGGGATAAAATTTATAATTAACCCAAATTTTTTGAACGGCAAAATAGACGGTAGTTAGTCCTACATGTATATTGATACATATTTATATTTTTCAAAGTATAAATTAATATTTTTAAACTTTGAGAGTTTAAATTAAGATTTCAGTGATCTTTCGAGTTACAAGTTAAAATTAACCCACCAAAGATTATCATTCTATGAGTACTCGTTTGACTTGTTTACAATAAACTTCATTTGCCTACCCCAAAAGCTATGAAATGAGGAAAGGAGCACTAGAAAAGGAAGGAGGGAAAAGTCTAATAACATTGTGTCCCTTGAATGATCTTAAAATTTTTCCTTTACTTTTCGGAAATCCTTTGGATTTCTCAAAATAGATATCATATTCTCATTTTTTTTTCATGATTTTTTTTATTAATTCCACTTGATTTCAAAAATACTAGTCGCCTCAAATAATCCGTGTGACACATGCAATGCCAATCAATGAAAAATTTGATGTTGTTGACTAATTGAGGCATATTACATTACCATTTAAAGATGAGTAATGCTAGAGTGATCAAATTTTGAGATCAAATTTAGAGTCTAAATAGCATGACAGTTGATTTAGACTTCTTTTTTGGACCCCAATAAAAATTTCATATAATTAACTACCATATCATTTGGACTCCAAATTTAATCCCAAAATTTGATCAAAAAATATTAAGATCGTAGACTAAGACTTTTAAACATTGAGAGGACTTGGTGAAAATTTTAAAATCTTTAAAGTACCAAAGCGTCATTCACCCACAAAAAATAAAAAAGGGACGGCCATGTCATTCAATTGACATTGATTGAATTGTTTTTGGGTGAATTATATTTTGTACCACAAAAGATTTAAGAATTTTTTGCTTTGGCCCTGAAAAATTAAATTTTTAACCTTATACCTTTAATGTATTAAAAAAGCTATAATGTGACCTTTCTTACTTATTCCGTCAGTTTCAATAAGAGGTTTTTGATGGAATGAATAACGGAAGTTAATCGAAGGATCACAATATAATACTTTTAATATATTAAGGGTTGAATCTAAACAATTTAATCTTTAAAGGTAAAAAATAATATTAAATTAGATTCCCAAATTAAATAAAAATAACATTTTCCTCCGAGTGTTTCCGTGACTCGTCATTATCTCTACTTTGCTTACACAGTTATTGCAAAACATCACACACCGATGGATGAAACTGCTTTTGCTTCACTATTGTTGGCCCTGCTATTAGTTTCCCACCGCAGCACGAGTTCAATTCAGAGAGATCAGATCCTATCTATCTACAACGTGCTAATACTAATGACGACCGTCTTCGACGAACTGGTTAACAAATTCCCTGATCGTTATGAAATTAAAATTCTGCTGGAAAAAATTTATGATGTGACTGGTATCATGAGTCGATTCAGACCACCGGATAAGGAAGTCTGTGATACTGTGGAAGAGGAAAAGCTCGCCAGTCTCAAAGAAGATCTTAAGGCTGTCATCACAGTGGCGTCAGTGATTTGGGTCAAGATATATGATATCGATGTCCCACAAGTGCATTCACCGAAAAAGATGAAAACAAGTACCGCAAGAGTAGATACTGCGGTGAGCTTGCACTTTGGAAAGTCTTACAGCATTGGAAGTTCCGCGAAAAATGATCCCTTCATGGGAGAGGAAGAAACGATGGTGGGCTTTGGTGAGGAGGCGGCGAGGATAGTGCAGAGGCTTATTGAAGGACAAGATGGGTTACAAGTATTGTCAATTGTCGGCGAGCCTAGAATTGGCAAGACAACTCTGACTGGAAAAGTGTACAATGATCCTTACATTACACATCACTTCAATGTTCGTGCATATATTAATCTTTTTGAACCCGACCCATCGTTGGATTTGCTACCTAGCACTTCCAATTCCGCCATCCTGATCACTGATCGAATTTGTAGAATGAATCACAAAGAGTTATGCGAAGAACTTTACGGGTTCTTAAAAGATATCTTCTTGTCATTGAGGATATATGGAACGTTTGTGTCTGGGACTATTTGAAGAGATGTTTTCCAGATGACAACAATGGAAGTAAAATTATACTTACTACTAGGCACAAGGAAGTGGCTTTGTATATTGAACCTCATAGCCCTCCTCATTTTGTTCGTCCTTTAACTCCAAATGAAAGTTGGGTTTTATTGCATAAAAAGGTATTTGGGGAAGAAAGTTGCCCTCAGGAGTTATGGGATATCGGAATGGAAATAGCAAGAAAATGGCGTGGACTACCTCTCAAAATTGTAGCCATATCAGGGCTTCTTGCAAAGGAAGAGAAGACCCAATATTTATGGGAGCACGTTGCCCAAAGTAGAAGTTCAAAAGTGCCTAAGGCATGTGCTTTTCCCTCTGAGTTTCGTTTCCCTCAAAACCTTGTTTTCATCGATGATACTGATATCTTCCTAGGGCATGGTTGTATCACTGAGCATCTTAATATGACTATGAGTAAAGAGCTCAAAAAGCATTCTGACATGAAAATGTGCAACAGAATCGGAAAGGCTGAAAACATAGGTTTGTACAGAGGAATTGCGTCAGCACCAAGGCTTTTGAATGCAGGGCAAACATTCAAAAACAGTCCACCAACAGCTAATATTCCTACCGTGGATGAGGAAATTGTGGTTGGCTTTGATGATGAAGCAGAGACCATTAAGGAGCGACTTATCGGAAGGAAAAAACTAGAAGTTGTCTCGATTGTGGGAATGCCCAGACTAGGTAAGACAACTCTAGCCAAAAAAGTTTACGATGATCCTTTCACTGTATATCACTTTTATATTCGGGGGTGGGTCTATGTGTCTCAAGTATATACAAAGAGGGATTTGCTCCTTCACATTTTGCATTCTGCTTTTCAGCTTAGAGATGAAATTTGTAAAATGAGTGATGAAAAATTAGGAGATGAGCTGCACAAACGCTTAAAAGGTAAGAGGTATCTAGTCATGTTGGATGACGTTTGGGATATTGGGGTCTGGTATGATTTGGAAAAAGTTTTTCCAGACGACAATAATGGAAGTAGAATTATGTTCACCAGTCAGATTACATACATTGTTTTCCGTGCTAAATTTAATAGCTCTCATCATCCGCGTTTTTTAACTCAAGATGAAAGTGGGAACTGTTGCAACGAAAGATATTTAAGGGAGTATACTGTCCTCTAGAGCTGGTGGAAACTGGAAAGCGGATCGCAACCAATTGTGTGGGACTACCACTTACAATAGTTATAATAGCTGGACTTCTTGCAAAGACAGAGAAAACGCTAGACTGGTGGAACCAAGTTGCTGACAGTGTCAGTTCATACGTTGCTAGAGACCCAAATCAGTGCATGGATGCACTGGCACTAAGTTACAACCACTTGCCACATCACTTAAAAGTATGCTTCCTCTATTGTGGAGCATTCCCCAAAAATTATGATATCCCAGTGTGGAAGTTGGTCTGGTTATGGATAGCAGAGGGATTTATACCACAAATTGGACAAAAGGGCAAGGAAGACACAGCGCATGATTACTTGATGGACCTAATTGATAGAAGTCTTGTTTCAGTTTCCAAAAAGGGGTCTGATGGTGGAGTCAAAGCATGTCGTCTACATGATCTGTTGCGTGATTTGTGCTTGAGAAAAGCTGATGAAGAGAATTTTATGCAGCAAATTAATGAGTATGAACAAATCATTTCCTTTTTAGATCTGAAAAAGATACATCAATGCCTGTGCATCCAATCTAGAGTTTTTCATTATGTTCCTTTAGAGCCTCCTATTGTACAAATTTGTTCTCTCTTGTGCTTTGGTCCCGAATCTGACACACTACCTGAGAAGCATGCATTGCACACTTATCATACCCTAAGTCGTCTTAGGGTACTGAATTTCTCATGCATTCCTATCATATGCTTTTCTAAGGAAATATTGCAATTGAGTCATTTGAAGTATTTGGCACTTCAGATTAGAGATGGGAGGGTACCGACATCAATATCCAACCTTTGTAACCTGGAAAACCTTATCATATCATCGAGGATGAATATTATGATACCACAAACCTTTTGGAAGATGGTAAAGTTGAGGCATGTGCTTCTTACGTCAGGAGAAAATTATATTGAAAAGCCTTGGTTAGAAGTATCATCCACTACTGGCGACTATCCCCCTTTGAATAACCTCCAAATCATCTCACAAGTGTGTCTTGCTAGTTGTTGTATGGATGTTTTGGAAAGGACTCCTAATCTTAGAAAGTTGGGATTTTGTGGGCCCATAATGTCAGAGTATGGTTACGTAACATTCCCTAATCTAGATTTTCTAAACCATCTTGGTTCATTAAAGTTTCGGGACACGAACACCCATATCCGCATGTCACGCAATTTGCAATGGAAAAAGTTTCCCCCAAACCTTAGAAGGCTCACTTTATCAAATACTGATCTAAAGTGGAAGGATATGAAAATCCTTGGGTTGTTGCCAAACTTGGAGGTTCTCAAGTTAAAATTTCATGCCTGCACGGGAAACAAGTGGAAAACAACCAATGGGGGATTTCAGCGACTTAGAGTGTTGAAAATTTTCCACTCGAATATTGAAAAATGGGAAACCACTAGTACTCACTTTCCAAGCCTTCGACAATTGATGCTAATAGGGTGTTCTCAACTCAAGGAAATTCCTTCTGAAGTAGGGGATATACTCACACTAGAGATTATTGAGTTGGTTGATTGTAGCTCCTCTGCTATAAAATCAGTTAGACGAATTGAGGAAGTGCAACAAGACAAGGGAAACGATGGTCTGCAAATACGTATCATCCCTTTGGATTGGGGGCTCACTGCATATTCTTGACACTATGCTGAGCATGGGTGAATGCTGCCATGACTAAATTGAGGAACCTATGGTATTATGTTTCTTCTTGTCTCCTTTACAGCGATAAAACATGTGTTTTTATCTGCTTCAAGGTCCTCTAAATCATTGCTTTGAAATTGTTTACATAATCTGATTGGTAATTGCATGCGTATGTCTCACTTATATTGAGGTCATCTAATGGATAATTCTTAATATTTGCCCAATAGCATCATGTTGGCCATTTCCCATTCTATTCCAGATATTTCTAATTTTGACATTGTAAACCTTGCTAGAGAAATTGGTCCTGAGGTTTTGTGAAGTTGGTGTGGTAGTTTACCATTGCACAAGCCTCTATTTCTTTCATTGGGATTTCTTGTTTACTAGGAAGAAGATTTTTACTAATTATAGTTGGTATTTTCATGTGGAAGAACATTCGAAGTGCTAAATAAAAGTAGTCTGGTGGACAGGGGAACGAATGCACTAGATGTGCTGATTCATTAATTAAAATTTCTCAAACAAATATACCATTCATGTAATTGTAATAATGGAATACCAAAATCTTCGTCACAACATAGTTCTCGTCGTTTGTTTTTTCCTCCAGTATGTTTCTTGTCTTCTGGTTTAGTGCTTTCCTCATTTATCCTCCAACTTATCATGTTTAAGGTACTTGATGGGACAACATACAACCTTCAATATCACTGGTTTGAATTTTTCAACTGTTCCAAGTTGATAACAGCAAGGATGTTGACGTTATAGTTGTTCATTAATAGGATTAGTACTTGGAGACTACCTCCTTAGATATTGCTTATGGTTGCTCTTCTTCCATTACTAATTGCAACGTTTTCATAACAACCTTTCATCGAGTTAGTTTTCTTCCCGCTGGTATAAATTAGCACTTGGGGACTGGTATCACATTTAACAGAAAAAACAACTGATGATCTTAATGCAGAGGTTGAACATATTGCTAGGCCTATTTCCATGGATGGAGTGGTTAATTGGACCCATATAAAAATTTATTCTGAGTTATAAATAAGAGAGATTGTATCCTTCTTTTAACTACTAGTAGTATTTTTCGTGTATGTACAGGCACACCGGTACACAAATTTGGAAATGGATAATGACTTTTTTTTTTTTAAAGCTGAAACTGTGTAATGCCATGTGTTTTTAAATGTTGATAAACTTAACGATTATTTCTCACTAGTTCTCTATAAAACTATTTAGTAATTACATGGTTGATACTGGTACTTGGATTTTCCAAATGAGAAAATATTGAAGTTTTGAACTGATATTATTCTATAGCGGCAAAACTTTAAATATGTTAATATGTTTTCACAATTTGCAAGTTCCTGTACTTGAATCTCATCAGCTTATCTCTAGATTGTATTTTGTTGACAGGGGCAGTCTACTCTTCAGAGGCAACCAGTGAGGAGGTCTTGAAATATTTTGTACAGTTCTCTCTAATATCTCACACTTTTAAAGCAGGAAGTTATTAATAAAGGATACTTGTGAATGGGATGAGTAATGAAGCTTGTCTAATCACCAACCATTACGTCTATCAGTTTCCACAACTAATCAGCTTTTTCTTCCATATTTATCCTCTTAAGCAATATTAATGCAAGGAATTTCTTTTCAGATAGGGTTTGATCTATGCTTGAAACCAACCTGTGTCTAAAATCATCAATCACACTACTGTACTTATTCAAGATGTGAAATAAAACACTCCATTACATCAATATTCATTGTAATCTAGTTACTTCTTAGAAAAATGCAGTAATCTTTGGGGCAGAGCAGGATAAAAGTATGCCATTAAAAACCCACATGCAACCATAGTTACCAGAAACCAGATCATTACATGTTATAGCTAAGCCATCAAGTTTGCAACACGATGTGGCACTAGTTAACCAAATTTTGTATGTTTTAGAAGGATATCACCCTTCTCTTTATTTGATGGTCATTGTTATTCTGGACAATCAATTCTGACTACAAAATGTTGTGTGTAGGCCCTGTAGGTGCCAGGGATAGATTAGAAACATACCTACTTGTTGCAATAATTTGCAAGATGTGGTGTAAAACCTCTCTCTCTAGCTTGGGAAATGAAACATTTTGCAACTGCACCAAGCAATTAAGTTGAAAACGACGAGGACAAATAGGAGAACCTCAAATGCCCATGAATAAGAAAAATTGAAACTGATGAGGACCAATGGTCCCTTTACTGTGGGATGCAAGGGGTGATAAATTTATTATAGATCCTTACCTCTAGTATTATTGAACAAAGTGCTGTCTTTAGATCCTAACTTGAGTTCTCAATCGTGCTTCTATCTCTATGCCTTGTAAATTAAAGTACACTTCTTTGTCTAGGCTGCTTTCATTAACAATTTGTCTAAAACAAATGGTTTAACAATTTAGCAATTCATTTTAGAATCCATACCCTGTTTTTTACTTAACAAGAATTGAAGGCTTTGTGTGGTGGGGGTTAATATTTGTCTACAAGAAATGAATCCCAAAGGCGAGCGATTTTTCCTCAAAACACATATCATCAAAAGAGAGAGAAAGAAGGCATTGGGTTTTAGATTTTGCCTATTTATGGAAGTATTGGTTAGTTGAAATAGCACTTTTTTCTTCCTCAATTCCATTCCTTTGTGTTTGCCAACAAAGACTAAAAAGCAATTTCCATTTCCAAGAATACCTTTTCAGTTCCATCCTACCTTCTCTTTATCCTAATTTGAAATTCCTTTTACCAAATGGAGCTTAAATGTCTAACCTAGTTTCAGCCCTTGGTGTGGCATATCTTCTTTAATGTCCATGATGATACATGTCACAAAACTTGTTAGTACGTAAAGGGAAATTATTACAATGCATACTAATTAATTCGAATAATGGCTGATCCAAATGCTTGGTTCCTTCCTCGGCCTCCAATTTTCATGATAGCGGTTCAAGTTGTAGGCGAAATGCTGATCACATAGATAATGTCATTTGACTTGGATGCCAATAGAAAGATATCTCTTGATTCAGAATACATTTAAATTATTTCTGAAGATTGGTTATAAATTTCTTCTTCAGGTAGAGATCGGATGTATTGTGTCTTTTGAGAATCAAGTCCCAGCTGTTTCAGAAAAGCTCCCGTTGGATCATCATCTTTCTTCAGATAATGACAAAAAATATGAGATTGTTATCAACCTCATTGGATTGCATCAGACCAAGTTCACGTAATACTAATTGTTGGATTCCGAAGCTTCAGTTGATAGTAGAATATTATTAATTCCTATTTGCTGTATCCAATTTTTACAGCTTTCATGCTTGGTTTATGTGGATTTCTTGAGGATTAGAGTTTTTGTATAAATTATGATGGATCTTTATTATCTCAACTGTATGATCAGAGATGTAAATACTTATGATAAGCAAAATGTCTTAATGATTCTGTCAATTTACATGCTGAATACGGTTGTTTGATAGGAGAGATTCTTCCTGTTGCTTTATTTAAGCTATTTTTAAGAATGTTTATGTGGCTTTCAATGCTTTTGTAAATCTACATGGTTACTCCAAAGAGAAAATCAATCTTCACCCTTGTATCAGAGTAGGTATATAACGGTGGAGTGTTATAACTCTTTTTCATTAAAATTTGTTGGAAGTGGATTGGAGATTATTGAGTTAGAATTTCAGCCTCAAGTTGAAGATTGGTATGATGGTGTTATACCCGGTGGCGGTGGCAGGAAAAATTAATTCTATTGACCAGAAAGAGTAGGTTTCATATTAGAGGAGTGCCAAGATCGAATCTTGCAATAGATGCTTTGGTTGACCCAATATGTGTGATTTGTGTGTGATTGCATGTATCCTAAGTTTATGTAGCCATAATAAGTCTATAGAATGTATGGTTGATGTGGTTCTTGGTTGTTACAAAAACTTGTAATCCGTAGTATTCAAACATTGGATATTTTCCAACAATGCAGTTGTAGCATAGGTTTTAACAACAGACACCTTTGAGTGCAACCAAACATAAAATTTGACAGGGAACTTTTTGTTTATCATGTGAATGGAAACTATACAACTGCACTGATTTGAGGAAAGGGATGCATCAATCTGGATGGGACCAGATAGAGACTCAGGGGCATGATCCCTTCACACATTTCTACATCTCACAGAACATGCAAACTGGGCAAGTTTATAACTTTTTCAAACTCAGCAAGTCCAATAAGTTTTAGATCATCTCTTTCAATGATGAACTGATTTCGCCCATTGGCCATTTCGAATGGATAGTTTCTGTCGTAATATGGGGCACTAAATTACTTGATACCAAGATCAATTTGGACTTGGTAACTAACGAGAATCCAATCATTTACATGCATAAAGACTTACAGATCTTCGATCTGTTACACTCCTTGTATTTCTTCAAATGTGGCTAGTGGTTGATGTGATGGTAAAGATGTGAGACCTAGACATCCATTGCATGACATTTATTTAATGTTAGGCCTAATGTGTAATTTATAATATTAATTATGGGGTTAAATTATAAATATTGAAATTATGAGAGTTAGATGATATTTTAAATAAATAACCCTAAGGGTTGAATTATTGAATTGACAACGAGTCGAGTGTGAATTAATAAGTGTGTGTGGGATTAAATAAAAAAAAAAGAGGGATTTAAGTGTATTTAAGGAAAGATTTGGGGAGGCAGCTAGGACACCCGCCAATCTCCCCTCACTCTTGCCTTCTTTCGCATATAGAACCGATTCTTCACTTGGGGAAAAACCATAGTCGGAAACTTCTGAAGCTTTGTTTTTTTTTTTACGCAGGATTTCCTTGAAGCCAAACTTCATCACTCGGAGTTTTGGAACTTCTATGCAAGAGTGAATCTTGAGATGGTTAGGGTTTGAGAGTATTGTTTTCATTCTTGGTATGTAAAACCATGGGGAAGAATTGAATAGAATTGTTGTAAATCTCGGTGGATAGAAAGCTTATGGAACAGATGAATATTGAGCACATAAATCATTTAAATGCTGACCAAAACAATATATACTGAGATAAATAAACTGAATAGAAAAGAAAACGAAGTGATGGGACGCTTCTGAGAATCAATAGGGGGTTGACACGTGTCCTCAACACAATGAATCTTGGAAGCTTAGAATTAGACACGTGTGCTCGGCACCGAGATCCCTTAAAAACCTTAGATAGTGTAGGTGTCCTTTGTACCGAGATTCCTTGGTTTTCATATATGAATGACACGTGTCCTCGGTACTAAGGTCCCTCAAAGTGCTTAGATTGTGACACGTGTCCTCGGCGTGACTAACTCCCCCGAGATCCATTTCCAGACACGTTTTCTTGGCTCCAAAACCCCGAGGCATGGTGGCTAATCGATGATTATCATTACTTGAAGTTAGAATTACTCAAAAATCATTGGCTTGCTTTTCTAAAAGAAGTCAGAATGACAGAAAAGACAGACCAATAACCAAAGATAATGAGATATAGCGCACAGAGCACAGAATTAGGGGCCAATGGACAAAGGTGCCCCTACTTGTGAGCAACCATCAAAAGAGACATTAAATGATCCATCAGAAAAATAAGACGTATTTATTGCTTAGAGAGTCTCAAAGGAAGAGCATTAAATGATAGGGGGTTGTGCATTTAATGCCCAAGCTTCTTCCACGCAAAATAGAAGACACTCTAAGCACTGCTTGTTGCCTCCCAAATGGCTCAATGGGAAACTTTCTCTTCGAGGGGCTCACCTGTCCACAATGATTGCCTGTTGGGAAGTATAGGTAGCTCTCAAGAACTCAAAGCAAATGTGCGCAAATCATATCCAGACAATAGAACAATGTTTTTTCCTCCCCTCTCTCACATACTGACTTGATCGTTGGAGGGGTCATGTCGAAAAATACTCCGACACACTTTTAACCTTTCTTTTTTGAGTGGCAAAATCCACTTCTGACACCTCGGAATTGCGTGTACCTCTAAAAAAGTGATTCATAACCACTCCTTACACCATTTCTTACCTCCGTTCGCCACGAGATCTTCGACTTCCCAAGTAAATCAGGAATTCACTAAGGGAAAAATCTGTTCATTCTTTTATTATGCGAAAACTACTGTGCACATGAACCTAGTGTGTAACAATTAAAAAAATTCATTAGAAAACTTTTATCCAGTAATTCAATCTTGACGTTTAACAACACATACATGTTGACGTTTCTGAAAATAAAATCGATACAATGGCTTCTTGGAGAAGAGAATATCATGTGGCTGAATGTAAATGATATAATTCGTTAATGGCTGCTGTAGAAGAAAAAAATAGTTGGGTGGCAAGAATTTTGAAGGAATGATTTTAAAATTCAAACAACTAATGGATCCCATAGTTTAGAAAACCTATTATCTAATAAAATAGAATCAAAAAATAAGAAAACTGCCAACTCTTACATGAATTAAATGAAAGGTAAATACGTAATACAAAAATATGCAAATTTGAAAATGTGTATTTGATCACCAATATTTAGCATAATGTGGACTTAATTACTGAAAAGACTATTCATTAACAAAGTTCATTTTGTCTTAAGTAAAACTTCATAGTTGCCATAATTAATTGAATATCAATATTTATATTTATACTACTTATAATTGTCAGCATCTGTGAAAATTTTTTGATTTCTTATTTTATTTCTAATTATTATAATAAAATCAATTATACCCACATATATACTTTCATCTATTTTGTTTTTTTACCCTTATTTGACTTTCAACTTGTTTTGGACTCTTTTATAAAAACTTTTAAATTTTTTTGAACTTATTTATTAGTAGTACATTCACATACAATCTTCTATATCTATATGAATAAATAAAGTCCTGTACATGTTAAATTATTATATAAATATAGTTACCAGATTGAATTTAACAGTCAAATATATGTTATATTTTGTTTTTTAATATGCAATAATATAATAATATTATAAAAGGTCTAATCAATCTATTTAACAAAATAAAAATTAATAATTCTATAATATAAAGTACCCAAAGACTTATAGAATAAACTAATAATTAAATTTAATAATAATTACAATATGGATTAATTATTTGACATTAAATTTATTATTTAATTTAATTACACATATAATTCACATTTTTTTATAAAAACTATTATTTAAATTTATTTACGTATAACACACATCGTAAATTGCCAGTACACTAAAACGATAACATTCATGGCTTTGTGAAGGCTTGAGTCAACATTAAAATTACAATTCTAAAATTCAGTATTGAAACAATCATTTAGTTTGCCCAACTGAAAGCCCCATCATCAAGAGTTATAGATGTTTTCTTAACTCATTTTCTCTGTTTTGCTATCTTATTGAAATGAAAATTGCAAACAAATTATTTTAGTTCAAAACTATGTGGTGATGAATTGTCATATTTGAATCATAGGAAGTGTAAATAGGATAAAAATGAAAATTTTTCTTTCCTTAATGACATAGGAGCTAATCCACGTTATAGTGGATTAACCTGAACAATTGATCGACTTTCAATTAGTTTTAATGAAATGACTATTTTGACCCTTCATGGGATTAGTTATAAAAATAGGGATGTAACTCCGGCGAGTTGGACGGATTGATATGTCAACCCTAGTCCAACTCTAAGTATATAATCTTCAACTCTAATTCTAACTCAACCCGAGTAATGCTTGAGTTTAAGTTGGGTTGACTTGTGCTGAATTCGAGTTACTTAATTCGGGCTGATTTCGGATTAAAAATCGGGTTGGGCTTCGGTTGATAAAAGAGAGAGGAGTAACGAATGAGAGAGGGAGATTCAAAGTCTAAGACGAGACTCAAACGAGTGAGAGAGGAAGACTGAGAGTCTAAGACCAGATGACAAACGAGTGACGAGTGAGAGAAGGATCTGAGAGTGATGGAGGTGTAAAGGTGAAGAGTTGAAGTGAAGTGAAAGTCTGAACTCTGAAGAGTGAACATAAATACTAACCCTAGTTAAATATATTTATGTATATTCAAGTTCAATTCGATTTTAATATTCGAGTTGAACTCGACAACTAGAGACTTGCCCGAATTCAATTCGGGTAGAGGTTTGTTTGCGTAGACCCAACCTAAGTATTAAAAATTGGGGTTTAGGAAGGCCAATCTCTTTTTTTAGACTTATTTGGGTTTAAGTGCTGTGAGACCCAATTATGTATTGCATGCATATTAATATAATTTTGTGGGTTAAATTATAATTTTGTGAAAATACTAGTGGGTCAATTTTGAAACCACTTAAAATCATGGGGGGAGGCAAGTATAATTCCTCCATTTACTGATTGACCTTTACAGGTGTAGTATTTAGGAAAAAGAAAAAAAAACAAAAACAAAAGAAAGGAAAGGTGAGTCATTTGTTTAGTGTGTCGTGTGTGTGCCATGTGTGGGTGTGTGTGAGTCTTAAGTGTGAAGTGTGTGTGTGTTTAATATATTAATAAGTGTATGTGTGTATTGTCTGACCGCAGCATCGAGAGGGAGAGAAAGAAAAAAAAACAGAGAGAAGAAGACCGTGAGCAAGGGAGAAAGAAAAAAAATATATATATAAGTGTGTGTTCATTTGAATCGTGAGCAAGGAAGGTACGTGGGACTCACTTTGTGCATAAGATGTGATTAATTTTAGTATGTACGTAACTATGTGGACTGTTTTATTTGAAATTAGTGAATGTTCTAATTTAATTTCATGGACTGTTTCGGTTAAATTTTAATGGACTGTTTTAATGTAATTTAAAAACATATTTTTTGTGAGTTTAAATTAAGTGCATTAAACATAATTAGTGGGTTATCTTGTGTACAAATAATGGGCTGTTTTATGTTATCAAACTAGATTTTTTTTTAGAGTGTTGGAAAAATAAGAAGGTTGGTTTGTATTAAATGAGTAGGCTGATTTAAGTTCACTTCATGACCTAGTTTATGTTAATTCCAATAGGCTGTTTATGGTCACTTTAAAACAGCTTTTGTGTTAGTTTAGTTCAGCATATGAAATGTGATTAGGGGCTGTTACGAATAGATAGTAAACTAGGTGTGAGAATAATGGGAAAATGCATATGGAGATGCTTGGAATGCTTTGAGTAGGCTAAGGTGAAATGAAAATTATGAGAATGAAATGAGTGGTTTAAAGGGCCAATTAGGGGCTATTTTGCATTGATTAAATGTGTATGTGAATTTAAGTGTAACATTTTTAAATAAAAAATGTGATAGAAGTGGGAAACGGGTGTCGGTAACGCCGAAACTCTAATTTCTAAATGTTATTATCACATGTGCGAATTTTAAGCCAAATGACCTGAAATTTTGCATGCAACATTTTTAAATAATGTTTGATGTGATAATGTGACTTTTGAATGCAAATGAGTATAATATCCAGTGCAAAACGTATGAAATGTCGGAAGTGCAGTTTTTGAAATTCGGGGTCAAAATGTGTGGAAATGGACCCCCGGTCAATGTGTTTGACCTACTTAATCCTAATT
This sequence comes from Ilex paraguariensis, assembly GCA_963454935.2. Taxonomy (NCBI): domain Eukaryota; kingdom Viridiplantae; phylum Streptophyta; class Magnoliopsida; order Aquifoliales; family Aquifoliaceae; genus Ilex; species Ilex paraguariensis. Next base: position 28,692 of record CAUOFW020000721.1, on the reverse strand, counting down.
GTGATTAATGTGAGTGATTTTGAGAATTTGGAGAGGTAATGTGATCCCTAGAACAAAAGTGCTAATGTGTGAATGGATAGTGCGGTAATCGGGATTACCGGGGCACTTTGGGGTACATCATTTTGCATGTATTAGTGCATGATTGACTATTACATGTGATAAACATATTGATATTGTAATTACAAATATGTTAGGTGAAACGAGTGAGATAGTTAGTGTTGAAATAGATACGGTAACACCGGAAGGATCCACCGATAGGATCGAAGGGTCATTGATCTACATATCTGAGGTGAGTGTATATCTTTATATGTTTTAAAAATGGTATTATAATATGATAGTAAATGATAGAATTTAATAGCATTTCTCCAGGATTATATGCTACGTGTTTATGTGATTGGATGGTGTTTTGTATTGTGTATTGTGTATTGTGGAATGTCGCGCATTGTTTCAGACATGGGTAACGATGCCTGGTTACTGGGCGTGCAGTGATGTGCTAGCACTGTGGTGTTCCCGGGAGATTCGAGAGACACGGATCCATGTGGGATCGATTACCTAATGAGGGGTAGTGTGGATGTGATGTGACTTGTGAATTCTTTGGAATTGAATTGATGTTGTTGTTTGATACGTATATCTACTGCAGTGTATTACTATCATTTTCATTCCATATATTGCATGTATACTCACTGAGCGCATGATTTACCTTACACCCCTACAGTTTCTTCTTTTAGGTATTATAGAGGAGAATGCAGACCGGTCCACTGTCCAGTTAATTGAGTCTTGTGTAACTTTAGTGTGATATCACTCAGATTAAGTATCGGTATGATTAACTGTTGGGCTGTATATTATATTTATGAGAGATATTTATGGCATGTTAATAGTATATATTTGTAAATAGACTCAACAAACATACTTTGTGATGTGTGCTATGTGGGTGTGTGATTTTGTATATGTCTATAACCTGCGAAATAAATGATTGGTACAGGTATTTATATATAGTATAGGTTATCAGAGAGATTTTACCATTATGCTTAATAACTAAGGTGATGAGTGTTGTTATTGCACTTGTGGGATTATATCATGTTTGATTAGTCTAACTTATAATAATTGTTCACAGGTGTATGTAAAACCTAGTCGCTTCTCATCCTTGGGAGACTGGGATGAGGCGTGACAAGTGCACTCAAAAAACTTATTTGGGGATAAGTCTATTTTGATCTCTATTGTCCAAAATACCCTCGATATTTGTATATAGTCAAAACTTGTTTGAAAAAACTAACAACTCTTAAATTGAGAATTATATTAGTATTAACAACTTATATCTTGAAAATTGTGTTAAATATTAAATAGTAACACGTTCAATAAAAAAATTGTAATATCAAACAATAACACTCTTACTTACAAAAAAAATAGTAACATCAAATAGTAACACACTCAACAAAAAAATTGTAACATCAAACATTAACATGCTAAACAAAAAAATAGTATTATTAAACAGTAACATGCTTAATAAAAATTAAATCATTGTAATAGAGTGACACCTCCACAACAGAATAAATACTCACATTTGGTGTCACTCTATTGCAATGATTAAATTTTTAATTAAGATTTTTACTGAATATGTTATTGTTTGATGTTACTATTTTTTTGTTAGTGTGTTACTGTTTAATTTTGCTATTTTTTTGTTAAGCGTGTTACTGTTCGATGTTACTATTTTTGTGTTGAATGTGATACTGTTTAATATATATATATATATATATTTGAAAACATTGAAACTAACAGTGATAAATAATATTTATGTTAGGGATAATTATGAAATACATTTCAAAAAGAATTTGAAATGTTTTAAAATTTGTACTTATTGACAACTATTTGATAAAAAAGAGGACTTAATGGAGGATAAGTTTGGAGATGATACTTAAAACCAAATATGTTCTGAAAAAAATACCCACATCCCATTATCTCTTAAAAATTCTAACTCAAACCTTTTTTTTTTGAGTTGAATTTGGTTTAACCCACCCAAGTTGAACCCCTAACTTAAAATAGCCAATTTTTCACAAATGAGGGTGTTGTACTGAGCTTGAGGGTAATCCTCTCATTATAGACCAAATTTTTAAATCTTGAGAAAATTTCAATTACACATTTTTTAGTTTATTATATCTTCAAAGACATTCTCCCTATTATAAAAAAAATCAGTGAGACCCTTCTAGTTTATGTTTAAACATTACTTATGTCCCCTGCCATTTAATCAGCATTTATAACAAAAATAAATTATCTTAAATACCAAAATTACCTTTACATAAACCACAAACAATCTTTCTACATAAATTTAGATTAAAATTCGAGCCAATTAAGAATTATTTTTCTACATATTAAAATTCGAGCTGATTAAATTTGAGTTGATTAAAATTCGATTCGAGCTAATTAATTTTTTTTTTTAACGTATTAAAATTTGAGCCAATTAAAAGTCTTTTTTTCTGTATTAAAATTTGAGCTCTATTTGAAATGTTAGTCCCGATTAAAATTTATTTTGAATTAATTAAAATAAATATTTTTTTATTTATTAAAATTCAATTTAAGTTGATTAAAATTTATTTTTTACGTATTAAAATTTGAGTCAGTTAAAACTTATATTTTTTATGTATCAAAAATCGAGCAGATTAAAATTTAATACGAGTTGATTAAAATTTGATAATTTTAATTTGTTCAAATTTTAATAACTAAAAAAATATAATTTTTAATCGACTCAAATTTTAATACATAAAGAATAAATTTTAATTAGTTCAAATTGACTTTTAATAAGTTCAAATTTTAATACGTAAAAAAATTTAAAAAATAGAGGGGGTCTCATTAAAGATATGTCTATCTAGAGGAGGTGTGGATGAAATTTTTCTTAAAATATGATGGACAATTTAGTAAAATTGTAGGTGTCAATGAAGATTTACAAAATAAAAATGGTGTCTTTGAAAATATGATAAACTAAAATGAGTGTGACTGATATTTTTCCTTAAATCTTTTACTGGAAAATACACTTAATCAACACGAGGATGCAAAGGATTACATCGACCACAGTGTACCAAAAGAGCCTAATCACCTAATAACATTAGAGCATCCTCAAATAAAACACGCTAAATCTTTAAATTTTAGTTATTTAGTCCAAAAATTCTATTCTAACATATTATCTTCAAAACATTTAAAATAAAATTTTATTATAGTGATATTCTATATTTAGAGTATCATTGTAGCGATATATAAATTTTTTTTATAATATTTTCTCTTTCTTCCTCTCATTTCTTCCATTCTCTCACTTTCGCTATTCTCAAAAAAAAAAAATAATACAAAAGGAGTGAGAGATAATATTTAAAATGAGTAGTTAAAAATATAGAAAATCTGTTGGAGTGTGTATTGAAAAAATAAGTAGCTAAAATAAAAAATGTTGCTTTGAGTAGCTAAAATAATTTATGTTGTTGCATATGCTCCTACCTATAATATTTTGTTGATGAGCCATTGATTTAGGAATTTAAGTCACTTTGCTTCTTAGTTACATCTCTGTATCTGCTTCATACAGAGATGAGATTGATGAATTTGAACTCAGATTCTAAGCCCAAAGTGGAAGAAAGTGGAGAAGAAGAAATTCAAGATTAAGAAGAGTTGGCACAATGAGATTAGACTAAATCGAGATTAAAAAGTCATAGACTTGAATTTTAAGTTTTCATAACTAAATACCTGCATTTTACACTCAAAGAAGTCATTTACTTATGATATAATAGCATGTAGTTCCATTTCGGAACAAAATATTCAACAAAGGATAAGAAAATGTCAACATTCCTTTGCTGATAGCAATAAATCTGATCTCCCTTCACCAAGTAGCCAAGAAACGACGAAGCAAGCAATACTCTTACAAAAAAGGCCGGCCACCAATAGAATATAAATAAAGAGAGATGACCTTCATGGCTGAGTGAACTGGTCTATGTCAATTGAGCTATCAAAACATACACCATCTTATTTCCTTCGCCCAAGAGTTGCAGATGTTTCCTTGACTTGTTAAACCTTCTTCTGCTTTGGTAGGTTCACAGTTTCTGCAAAAACTTCATAAGGAGATGGCCATAGCTATTTTTGATTCTATATTGATACTGTTGACATGGGTTCAGAGGGCTCGTTTGAATCATGACCTGAGGTATCAGACCCTATGTGTACACAAGGAGCTAGAACGCTTGAGGATCTTCGTGAAGGAACTAGTTGAGAAATACTATGAGCATTATGGAGTAGAAAATCTAGTCACAAAGATTGGTGATTTGAAACACAAGGCATGTGAAATCATCATATCACCTAGAACACTGGCCAACGACTATGATTCTTGGAAGCTCCTAGAAGATCTTAAAGCACTAAAGACAGAGGTGTGGGAGATTTGTTGTAAGATATATAGCGTTGGAGTCCAACAAGTACACGAATCCAGTGTATGTTCATCAAGAGCAGATAATCTAGTGGTAGAGGAAGAAAATGTGGTGACCTTGCAATTTGGAAAATCTTTCAATATTGGGAGTTCAGCGAGAACAGTTCCCTTCCTATTAGAGGAAGCAACAGTGGTGGGACTTGATAAGGAGGCGTTGCGGATTGTGGATCAGCTTACTGAAGGACAACAACAGTTAGAAGTGTTCTCAATTTTTGGTATGCCTGGAAATGGTAAGACAACTCTGGCTAAAAAAGTGTACAATGATCTTTCCATTACACACCACTTCAATGTTTTAGCATTTATCTATGTTTCTAAACCAGGTCCACAAAGGGATTTTAGCATTTTAAATCATACTCTCCTGATCACAGATCAAATTTGTAAAATAAGCCATGAAGAGCTAGGTGAAGTGCTTTACAAATTCTTAAAAGACCAGAGATATTTTCTTGTCATTGATAATGTATGGGATATTTGTATTTGGAACTATTTGGAGAGATCTTTTCCCGATGACAACACTTGAAGTAAGATTATGCTCACTACTATGGACAGGGTGGTCGCTGCTTCATGTATTCAACTTCATAGCCCTCCCCAGTGTTGGCGTGAGTTGTATATTAACGGGAAATTGGAGCAATCATAGAAAGTGGGATGGAAAGAAATTATTTCCTTCACACGTTACCATAATTATAGGAGTAAAATCTGTATAGCTTAGAATAGAAAATATATTCTTGTAAGTAACAATTGTACAAACAAAAGATTATGAAATTCTACACAAGGAACATTTGACATGGTATCAGAGCATAATCCTAGTACCAATAAATCCTACTCCTAGCTTTCCTTACCTTGCCCATCATGTCGTCAGACTCCGATACAGAGCACCAACCTGGTGCATCTCAGTTCGAATCCATTTTTTCCACATTCACAGAAAAAAATGACTAAAGCTCTTACCAAAGTCCAAACACCAACCTTGACCACCGAACCTTCCGCTGCTCCGATTGGCATCAAGTTGGATGGAACCAACTATGCCCTATGGTCCCAAATTGTTGAGATGTATATCTCTGGCAAAGACAATTGGGATATACCACAACCACAACCACCTCCAACGGATCTTTGGCGCACAGACAACGCCAGAGATCCATCCTTTCGATATACCACAACCACCTCCAACAGATCCATCCTTTCGAAAATGGCGCACAGACAACGCCATTGTCTAAGGTTGGTTGATTAACTCCATGGATCCCTCCTTAATAGGGAATTTCATTCAGTTTCCTACAGCTAAGTTGGTGTGGGACTTCATTGCTACCACTTACTTCGACAGGAGTGACACATCTCAAGTCTATGATCTTCGACGTCGTGTGACACAACTTAAACGAGCTGGAAGCTCCCTTGAAAAATACTACAATGACCTTCAAGGGTTATGGCGTGAGATTGACTTCCGGCGCCCTAATCCAATGGAGTGTGCAGTGGACATTCAAAAGTATAATATTATCCTTCAAGAAGATCGGGTGTATGTTTTCTTGGATGGCCTGGACGACCGATTAGATAAGATTTGGGGCAATGTGCTGCAACTTCGCCCGTTCCCTACCGTGGAGCAAGCCTTTGCCCACGTCCACCGTGAAACAATTCGTTAGGCTGTTATGTTCACTGGAAATGCAGATGCGGTTCCTGGAGCTGTTTTTGTCACCAAAGGACTCAGACTTGATTCCTTTGACCAACCTCCTACCGTGCACAATGGGAAACATAAATCTTGTACATCTTCAGAGGGCCTGAAGTGCTTCCATTGTGGCAATAAGAAATATACTCGTGAGAACTGCTTTAAATTGCATGGGTACCTTGAATGGTGGAATGATCTCTAGGCTAAGAAACGTCGTGACACAGGTGATAAAGACGTGGGTTCTGGTAAAGCAACTGTGGCTACTGTTGAGCCTCAACTCTTCTTCACGCCACATATGGCATTGGTTCCGGACTCAGGTAATTGTGGTCGTGCTTGCTATTCTTCAAATAATGATGATACCCGTGGTGCATGGCTACTAGACTCCGGCGCCATTGACCATATGACATTTACTGCTACAAATTTCACATAGACCACCCTACCAAGACGTACCAATATCGCCAAGGCTAATAGCATTCTCTCCCCGGTCATTGGCGCGGGCACTCTGACATTATCCCCTACTTTACAGCTGCATAATACTTTACTTGTTCCATCCGTATCTCATAAACTTATCTCCGTGAGCCAAGTGACATCTGATCTTAATTGTATTGCCATAATGTAAGCTACTTTTTGTCTTCTTCAGGACATTCTAACCAAGGAGATCATTGGGCATGGTACTAAGAGAGGCGGACTCTATTTTATAGAAGACTTTAGTGTGGGCCGAGCGCATCATATGCAACATTCTCTTGATGTCAAAGAAAAGGAGATCTGGCTTTGGCATCGTCGATTAGGACATCCGTCCTTCATCTATATGAAATATTTGTTCCCAGATTTGTTTTCTCAATTGAAACATTTTAAGTACTGGGAGTGTTTAAATCATTTCATGTTATGGTGAAAACACAATTTTCTGCTAAGATTCAGGTACTTCGATTGGATAATGGTGGTGAATATGTAAAACACCAATTTTGTGAGTATTTTCAACAACATGGCCTTATTCATAAGACTTCATGCCCTAAAACTCCTCAGCAAAACGGAATTGCTGGGCAAAAAAACAGACATGTTCTTGAAACTGCTCGAGCTCTCTTAATTGGCGCCCATGCTCCTAGTCGTTTTTGGGCTGATGTTGTTACCACTGCGATTCATTTGCTCAACTGAATGCCCTCTAAGGTGTTGGACTTCAAAACCCCATTACAAGCACTCTCGGCATATACTCCTATGCCTTCATTGTTGATGCTTCCACCTCGTGTGTTTGGGTGCGTAGCATATGTCCATCTCCATAAGGACCAGCGGACTAAGCTCGATCCTTGTGCTCGTATGTGCTTATTTCTGGGATATGCTTTCATCAAAAAGGCTATAGATGCTACGACCCCATTTCTAGTCGCACCTATATTACTATGGATGTCACCTTCATGGAGACCGAAACTTTTTTTCCACCCATTTCTCCTCTTCAGGGGGAGACTAGACATGAAGAGTTGGATTGGATGGAATTAAGCTTATCTGAAACACATGTGGAACCGAAGCAAGTAGAACTGGAACTGAGGCAAGCAGAACATGTCTCTTTGGCTACTGAACAACAAGTAGAATGTGTCTCTTTGGCTCATGAACACCATGAAAATGATCACGAAGCAGCAGTTTCTTCCCCCTCTGTGGTACCCGAAGACCCAACTCCTGAGAATGATCCTGAGGTAAGCTCCTTTAACACAAATATCATGGCATCTCCTGTTGGTTATGTGTTACCTGACAGGCACAATTGTGGCAAGCCTCCAAGCCGTTACTCATTAGACATTGAGAAAAGAAGATCAAGATACCCTATTGCCAATTATGTGTCCACAAAGGAGCTGACTGCACCTCTCAAGACATTTGTGCATAGCATTTCAGTGTGTCAGGTCCCAACAAGGGTGGAGGAAGCCTTGAAAGACCCGAAGTGGACTCAGGCAATCAAAGATGAAATGGAGGCACTATTGAAGAACAAGACATGGAACCTAGTGCCATTACCAGAAGGAAAAAAAATAGTGGGGTGCAAGTGGGTGTTTTCCATTAAACACAAAGCTGACGAATCTTTAGAAAGGTACAAGGCAAGACTCGTGGCAAAAGGGTATACTCAAACATATGGTATAGACTATCAAGAAACTTTCTCACCGGTAGCTAAATTAAATACTGTTAGAGTGTTGTTATCTCTTGCAGCAAACTTAGATTGGCCATTACATCAGTTGGATGTGAAAAATGCCTTTCTCCATGGTAAACTTGAAGAAGAAGTTTATATGGACATTCCGATAGGCTACTTAGTGATCACGGGAACAAATGAGGTGTGCAAGTTGCAACGAGCCTTGTATGGATTAAAACAATCGTTGCAGGCATGGTTTGGGCGATTTAGCTTGGCAATGAAGAAGTATGGTTTCCAACAAAGCAATGCAGACCATACTTTATTTCTCATAAAACAGCAAGGTAAAGTAACAACTCTAATTGTCTATATCGACGATATGATCATTACAGGAGATGATATCGAAGAAATATCACAGATCCAAGGGAAGTTGGCTAGTGAATTCGAAATGAAGAATTTACGTGGACTCAAGTATTTCCTTGGGATAGAGGTTGCCAGATCAATCCAAGGCATCTTTTTGTCCCAAAGAAAATACGTCATAGATTTATTATCTGAAGTTGGACTGTTGGAGTGCAAACCAGTGGATACCCCAATTGTCCAAAATCACAAGCTTGGGATATATCTGAACCAAAACCCAACTGACAAGGAAATATACCAATAGCTAGTTGGCAAGTTGATTTATCTCTCTCATACTCGTCCAGACAATGCACATGCTATGAGTGTAATGAGTCAATTTATGTCCAAGTGAGGAACACATGGAAGCAGTAATTCGGATACTAAATTACTTGAAGTCTTCTCCAGGAAAAGGGCTCATGTTTTCTAAGAATGATCATGTGGAAATTGATGGCTATACAGATGCAGATTGGGCTGGGAACATCTCTGATAGGAAGTCGACATCAGGATACTTCACATTTGTAGGTGGAAACCTTGTGACATGGAGAAGTAAGAAACAAAAGGTGGTGGCACTCTCTAGTGCAAAGGCTGAATTTCGTGGGATGGCCAAGGGATTGTGTGAGCTTCTTTGGCTGAAAAGATTACTAGCCGAAATTGGTTTTGCTCCCAAGTCTGAAATGAATCTCTTCTGTGACAATAAAGTTGCCATAGACATTTCACATAATCCGGTTTAGCAAGATCGAACGAAGCATGTAGAGGTAGATCGGCACTTCATCAAACATAACCTAGAGACTAATACAATTCGGTTCCCATTTGTCAAGTCTGAAGACCAGCTCGCATATATACTTACCAAAGCTGTGTCAAGCAAAGATTTCCACAACTCACTAATCAAGTTGCGTATGAAGGATCTGTGTGCATCAACTTGAGGGGGAGTGTTGGCATGAGTTGTATATTAACGAAAAATTGGAGCAATCATAGGAAGTGGGATGGAAAGAAATTATTTCCTTCACACATTAGCATAATTATAGGAGTAAAATATGTATAGCTTAGAATAGAAAATATATTCTTATATATTCTTGTAACCAACAATTGTACAAACAGAGGATTATGAAATTCTACACAAGGAACTTTTGACACCCAGTATCCACGTCTTTCGACTCTAGATGAGTTTATGCTCTACTGTTATGATGTGCGAACAAGAGCTAAAAGTTTGCTTCAATATCCATGTCTTCTAACACAAGATGAAACTTGACTTTTATTGCAAAAAAAAAAGTATTTGGGGATGAAACCTGCCCACTAGAGTTATGGGAAATTAGAAAGAAATTAGCCGCCAAATGTCATGGACTACCACTCACAGTTATATTCATAACAGCACTTCTTGCGAAGGAAGAGACGACCCAATATTTATGGGAGCAAGTTGCCCAAAGTGTAAGTTTGTACGTGGCTAAGATACTTATTTTTTCCTTCAAGTTAGACACCTCTATAGAACTTGCATACATCAAAGATATTGAAAACTCTCCAGGGCTTGGCTATATCGATGAGGAAATCAAGATGACTATAAAGAAAGAGGTCAGGAAGCATTATGACAAGAAACATTGCATAAGAATACCACGAGTTTAAATGACACCGTATGGAAGTTTGTTAACAGCAAGTACTCCCAATATAGCAAAAGTCGTTGCCAGTGAAAATTTGCCAGCACGAAGAATTTTGAATGAAAGGCAAACCGTTGGCACGAGTCAGTCAACATCTTGTATTCCTAATGTTGATAAGGAAATGGTGGTTTGCTTTGACCATGAAATAGCGATCATTAAAGAGCTGCTTACAAGGCATAAAAAGCTAGAAGTTGTCTCAATCTTTGGAATGCCTGGACTGGGTAAGACAACTCTGGCTAGAAAAGTGTACAATAATCATTTCATTATATATCACTTCTATATTCAGATTTGAGCCCATGTGTCTCAAATATATACAAAGAGGAACTTGTTATTTGACATTCTACATTCAGCTTTTCAGCTAACAGATGAAATTTGTGAATTGACAGATGAAAAATTAGGGGAACAACTGCACAGACGCTTAAAGGGACAGAGGTATTTGATCGTATTGGATGACATTTGGGACACTAGGGTCTGGCATGATTTGAAAAATTATTTTCCAGATGACAATAATGGAAGTAAAATTATATTCACTGGTCGGATCACAACCATTGCTTCGTGTGTTAGATCCAATAGCTCTCATTATCTGCGCTTTTTAAATAAGGATGAAAGTTGGGAGTTGTTGCAACAAAAAATATATCAAAAGGTATACTGCCTTCCAGAGCTGGTTGAAATTGGAAAGCGAATCGCTGCCAATTGTCTTGGATTACCGCTTGTAATAGTTGTAATAGCTGGACTTCTTGCAAACACACAAAAAATGCCTGACTAGTGGAACCAAGTTGCCAACAATGTAAGTTCATACATTATTAGAGATCCAAATCAATGCATGAATGCACTAGCACTAAGTTACAACCACTTGCCTTATCACTTGAAAGCATGCTTTCTTTATTGTGGAGCATTCCCTGAAAACTATGATATCCCAGTGTGGAAGTTGATCAGGTTGCGGATAGCAGAGGGATTTATTCCACAAGTTGGGAAAATGAATTGGAAGACATGGCACACAATTACTTGATGGACCTAATTGACAGAAGTCTAGTTTAGTTGCCAAAAGGTGTTCTAACGGTGGAGTCAAAGCATGTCGTCTCCATGATTTGTTGCATGATTTCTGCTTGAGAAAAGCTGATGAAGAGAATTTTCTGCTTCAAATTATTGGGTACGAAGAAGTTCTTTCTTTTTCAATTTTGGCAAGGAGACATCGTCGTGTATGCATTTACTCTAATGTTTTTCATTATGTTCCTTTGGAGCCTCATGTCTCACATATTTGCTCTCTCTTATGCTTTGGTTTTGAGTTTGACACGTTATCTGAGAAGCATGCATCACACGTTTATCAGACCCTAAATTGTGTTAGAGTACTGGATTTCTCATCCATTCCTATCAACAATTTTTCTGAGGAATTAATGCAACTTGGTCATTTGAAGTATTTAGCACTTCAGATTAGAGACGGGAATATTCCAGCATCAATATCCAATCTCTTGAACCTAGAAACACTTATTATATCATCGAGGACCAATGTTACTATATCGCAGAATATTTGGAGGATGGTAAAGTTGAGGCATCTGCTAATTACATCAGGGGAAAATAATATTGAAGAGCCTTGTTTAAAAGCTATATCAACTACCCATGACTATCTTTCATCAAATAACCTTCAAACCATCTCACAAGTATGTCTTTCTACTTCTTTCCTAGATGTCTTGAAAATGAGTCCTAGTCTTAGAAACTTGGGAATATTCCCTGATCTAGGCTTCCTAAGACACCTTGAGACTTTGAAGTTATTAGACCCAAACACCTGTGCCCGCAGGTCATGCAATCTGCAATGGGAAAAGTTTTCACCAAATCTTAAAAGGATAACTTTATCAACTACTGATTTGAAGTGGGAGGAAATGAAAATCCTGGGGATGTTACTCAACTTGGAGGTTCTCAAATTGAAATTTCATACTTGCATAGGACAGCAGTGGAAAACAACCGATGGGGGATTTCGTCGACTCAAATTGTTGAAAATTTTCTACTCGAATATTGAGCAATGGGAAACCTCGAGTACTCACTTTCCAAGCTTACAGAAATTGATGCTACAAAGATGCTCTAAACTCAACAAAATCCCTTATGAATTAGGAGATATACTCACACCGGAGATTATTGAGCTAATTAATTCTAGCTCATCTGCCACAAAATCTGCCAGAAAAATGGAGGAAGAGCAACAAAACAAAGCAAATGACTGGCTACGGGTTCTTATCAGTCGTCCAGATTGGGAGCTCGTTACATTTTCTTGACACTGTGTTGCACATTGGTCCTAATATTGCCATAGAAGTTGGTCATACAGGTACTGTGCAGTACTATTACCATTGCACAAGCCTCAGTTTCTTTGTTCTTCCAATTTGTTACCTTTCAATTGGATTTGTTATTTAATATGTAGAAGATTTTGTACTAATTACATTTGGTATCTCAGGCGAAAGAACATTTAGATTACTAACCAAAGTTGATTTGATGGATGGAATTGATGTATTAGATGCATAGGTTCCGTACTAGTACACAGGTTCAATATTTACATGACTCAAACTATGTGTCGTTGCAGTTATAATGATGGACTACAAAAATCTTAATCACAACATTGTTGTTCTTGTCTATTGTAAGTTTCCCATCTTTTGGTTTTTGTATCTCGTAACACTGAGTCTCTAGTGCTTTCTTTATTTATCCTCAAGTTTCTCATGTTTAAGGTACTCGAGGGAACAAGTACAAGCTCCAATATCCGAGGGCCGGAATTGTGAACATTCAAAGATGATATCAACATGAAGGTTAACATGATGGCTGTTCGTTGAAAGGAGCAAGAATATTTTGAATATATTCCTGAGAATAGACATTTGACGCATAAAATAGGGTTAGAGTAACTTACGAAGCTTCTTTCTAATGTTTCTTTGTTCCTGCTCCTTAAGTGTTTGCTTACATGAGTGATTACAATGTTTTAGGACCCGTGTAAAATCATTCTCCATGCTATTTTTTTTTACTATACATACAGGCACAGCTAAATACAAGTTGAAAATGTGTTGTGCATTTGGCCATATATTTAAGGAGCACCCTCATTGGATGATAATGCTAAATTTAAAACATTCTATTGATAATATGTTTTGGTAAAATGTGAATTTCATGGAGAAATACTTACCATGTTCCTAACGTGGTATGATCTGAATGCCATTGAAAAATATCTCTTAGTTCAGATTACATTTTCTATTTCGTATTGTGATTTTTCTAGAGAATGCTACAAGGTCATAAATTTCATCTTCAGGCGACCAAGTGGAGATTGGATATACAGTGTCTTTGACAATCAACTTCCAGCTACTTTAGAAAAGCTCTCCTTGGATCCTTATCTTGCTTCAACTAATGAAGTTGCAGACGCGGAAGGCTATAAACCCCAGAAGGTGCCTGAACAAGAACACAAAGTCAATTGATAGATCCCTAGCTTCAACTTCAAGGTCAGAGATACGCATACTTATGATTAGCAAAATGTCTCAAAGATTTGTTTCAATTTGCAAGATTTATACTCTTGTTTGACATAAGAGATTCTACATAGTTCATTTAACTTCTCTGATGTTATTGTACATATACATGGTTTTTAAATACCGAAAATCAATGTCTACCTTGTTATCAGAGCAGTTATATATAAAGATGGGGGGAGGGCATAATTGTTGTTCTATAGATGCTTTTGGAAGTAGATCGGAGATTATTGATTAAGAATTTCAATCTCAAGTTGAACAATCGGTGAGTTTTGTCATATCATTTTGAAGGGAAAGCTTCCAGGACTTATAGGTTCCACATTCTGGTTCTTGGAATTGGTTAAAATTGTGAAAACGAGACCGTTGGCTACAGTAGCATATTATTGGGAATGGTGCTGATAGCAACTTCTGGTTTGATAATTGGCAAACCCAAGGACCTTTGTAACTTAGATGGCCTTAGAGGAATGACTTTATTCAATGAATATCTGCAGCTAATGGACTTTTCTCTATAGCCTATGCTTGAGAAGCAATAAGAGTTCATGCTTCAATTGTTCCATGACATCACTTTGTTTGGCTCAAAAGTGTAATACCAAGATGGGGTTTTAAGGATAGAATAAACTCCTTCTGTCATCAAATTGTTAGATCTTATGCAAGGATGCCCTTGAGAACCATAACCACCTACTCCCTCACTTTAAGTACTCATATACGATATGGTCATCTATAATGAATATATGTGCTCGCTCAATGCAAATGTCACTGTTCGATGCCTTGAAAATTATGTACTCGGTTTTCAAACGTTGCTGTTAATGGGTAAATGATATTTGGAAATGTGAGACTGTTGCATAAGCATACTAAATTCTTGGGGATTGTCTTACTTTTAGTGATACTTTTCTAAGTCATTTTGCAGCTTATATGACGTTAAAATGATGGGTGTTATTGACATATGCTGCAAGATTGCAAAGTAGTTAAAGTTTCAAACAAGCAATGACATGTTCCTTTGCTTTGCTCTATTTCCCAACTGGAGCTGCTGGCAAATTGGTTATACTAGAGTGTTGTTTCATTCAATTCACTCTTGTTCTTACTTCTTAATGCTTCTGCATTGTACTTCCTCCCCCACTATATTTTCCCCTTTGTTTGTAAAGCAATATCTTCTTATCAATAAGAAACTAGTTATTCACCAAAAACACCATTTTGCAGGAAGAATGATTTAGGTTGCTTTAGAAGCTAGGCTAAGAGAAGACATATTTGAAAAGGAAATGGGCAAAATGAATCACAAGATAAAGAATTTCCAACCAAATCTTGAAAAAATTGAACTCAGCTAATTACACGGCAGTTTTAGGGAGATTTTTATGAAGCCAAACACCTTGGGTAATAAGTCTTATACCCTGCATGATTTTCTCTAGTTGAAGATAAGCTTTACATAGCAATCGAGGAACTGTGCTCCCCAGGCAGCAGTAATTGTAGAAGTAAATTTAAGCATTTAGTTCTACGGCCCCCGAAGAGCTATTTTTAATAAAACTTTGAATATTTAGAGTTCTTCCAAAGCGTGGCCCATTCCTTCCCCTCCAACAATCTAATTAGTTCTCTGGAATATAGAAAATATAAATAAAGTAAATAAGAAGAAACATACATGAATCCATGTCGGGAACCTCTCTAGCTAAGAATTCCTTTATTATTGATTGAATCAGTGGAGATTCAATTCATTGCAATATGTTTTAAGACTCATAAAATGACCAAAAAATGAGAAAGAGTCACTAAGAAGAGCTAGGTAAGCAGGAAAGAAGGTGAGGCTAGAAAAGGCCGGCCAAGAGGCTCTCCATCTCTAGGAAGGTTGTGTCCAAGATCTAGTATTCTAGGCGTTGTTCGTCTGCTCGCCTTGTTTTAGCCTGCGCTTTATCACAGCTAGTCATTCACCTATTCCTAATACTACTAGTTTTAGGCTCAAGTCTTTGTGCATCCATCTTCATTCTAAATGGTCTGTTTGGTAGCAAGGAAGATAAGTTAGTTGGACAAAAAAATAGAAGGGATAAAAATTTTATCATTTGAGGAAGAAAAAATACCCTCTTTTTTGTTTAGTATGATGTTTTAAGACTCAATTTTCTATTGTTTGGTTTCCAGTGATTTTTCCTTTCCATCACTTTTTCCCTTCAAATCAACCAATAGAAAAACTTTCCTCCCTACCTATTTTCCACTCTCCATTTTTATCCACTCAATTTTCCCTCGTACCAAACACATTGTAAAAGCGAACATCTCCATCAAGTCACTGTAGCTGCTATCTTTTGTAATTAGGAGCTCTTAACCAATATTTTCTTGTCGAGTTCTGTAAAGCTTTAAGAGAGAATAGGGAGCTCTCAAAAAAAAAATGTCACACCTCGAAACTAATCTCTTTGAATTCGGTGCGTGTCAATTAATTACTATTAATATTCTCAAATACAGGTCGCTAAAAGTTTTAATAATTGATAAATCCCCTAAATTAAAATTATAATTAACATCACATATTTATATATTTGCTCAATAAATAATTACAATCTCTAGTTCCTCACTTAATTCGATCCTCAATCGATTTTTATCACAATTGTACTAAACTCACATTCTTGAGAGACCCAACCCATCACCAGCGTACATGGGAGTCTTTATCCGAGGAGAGAGAATTTGTGAGAACGCAATCATATGAGGCACAATACCAATCTCGCAAGATCTCTCGCCTTTTACAAGGTAGAGCTAATTTCAAGGAATCACTCTGTTATCACCTCACCTATTACAAGGATAGGGCGAGCTTCACGGAATCACCACACTCCCTGTTACGAGGATGACACCTCCATCAGAGCCCTTTGGAGCCAACTTCAATTGCATATAAATTGTAAGTCTCGCCTATACATGAGGGACATGACATACATCTAAGCACACTATATCTCTTAAGTAACAAAATTCTCTAGCCACCGTAGCATTTCTCAGTGGAGTAGGTCACCAAGACTGAATACACCCAATCTTTGTGTTTGCTTGTGTTGATCCCTTTCTACCTCATCCATTGATTGATTTTGCATAAACACTTTTGTGCATCATCACTAACATTTATAAGTAACAACAGAATAATAACAACAACAATAATAGATATAGACACAATACATAATACTTATAAAGATAGGTGTAGTAATAAGTATAAAGATGTACAGTTAAAGATTTTGTGGAAGTCTCTATTTTTTGGGATTGTTGTTTCTTTGCCTGATTCAATGCATAACCAAAATTAGAACACCAATAATGAGATGGGTTAGATCAGTTATGTAGTTCAATTTGTGACTGGTCAAATTCAATAGTTGTATCCAAAACCTCATAGAGATCCAAGAACATGGAGAGCCATCACTGTAACCTTCAGAGGGAGAACATCACCCTTCTTGATCCGTTCCTTCACATTTCTTGTGATAAATTGGATAAGTTTCTAGTGCTCATATTTTGTTTTTTTGATATACTAATTGGTGCTCGCGTGTATTGCACGTGAGTATTTGTAATCTGTATTTTTGTTCTATTTTTTTTAATTCTTTTGTGATATGCATTTGGAGGCTTTTGCTTATATTGTGCATAATCATACTAATGATCACATTCGTATTTTATTATTAGAAATTTAAGATTGACCAATGTCAAAAAAAAAAAAACTTTTTGGGTCAATCTAATCTTTTATAATATGGTTCAAAAAAAATCTTGCATACTAAAAAATTTATGCTCCGTTTGGTACGATGAAAAAATAAGATGATCGAAAGTTGGAGGGATAAATAAAACATCATATTTGGTAAGGAAGGAAAGTAGGAAGGATGAAAAAATAGATGGATTAATTTTCATTCCAACTCACCAAAATCAATCCCTCTAAAATCGGAAGGAAAGTGGATGAAAAATTAATTATTTGTGTTGAGATGTATCTTATTTGTCTATATATTTTATGTATACATTAAATTTATAAAAAAATACAATGGTAAAATATGTATATATATTTTAAAAAAATTTAAAAATTAATTTAAAAAAATAAAAAAATTTAAAATAAAGAATATTAAAAAATTTAAAAAATTAAAATAAAAATTTGAAGTTAAAAAAAAATATTTTTTCCATCTTAATTAAGAGTAAAAATTTTCGACTCAAGACGATGACGCGACTCGAACTCGATACGAAAATAAATAGGTCAACTCGCAACTCGATATGACACAATTAGTTAAATGAGTTAAGTTAGGTTTGATTAATATTAGACACAAACTCGTAATGACTCAACACGAATCTGACTCGATTCTATTGTTACCCCTAATCTTAACCAGCACAAAAAAAAAAAAATAGTCATTTTTATTTTCCATCCATCCAACCAAACACAAAGGAAGAAAAATGTATCCTTCCTACTTTCCATCATTGAAGGATAGAAAGTATATCCCTCCTACTTTTTATCCTTCCTACTTTTCATTCTCCTTACCAAACGGAGCATTAGTCTCCAACAAGAAATATGTTCTACACCATTCATACATTTATTCTTGTAGAAATTTTAGGCTCTCAAATTTGTACACTTATAATTGTTTTTTATATTTTCACTTGTGGGACTGATGCATTTAGTGTCCATGAGTAAAGATGACATAGCAAAATTGTGTGTTAAAGATGCTAAAGGATATCATGACCTATAAATTGTAATAGATAAAAAAATATATGATTTAGAAGGCAAACAGTTTTCCTTCAAAATTCTAAATACTTTTTTTTTTTATTTTGATAGAAAGAAAATAGTTTTATAACAAAAAAAAATTATGTTGTACTCTAGATTGAATTTAGACTCTTAATAACTATGTATACATAATGGGAGTGTCCCTAATCTTCTAAACCTCATAAAACAATTGACAAAATTATCCAATATATACTATATTTTCTCTTCTTACATTCTTTTTCTCTATAAACCATGAACATTCTTTAACATGAGAACAACATAACCTAGTGAACTAAATATAGTAAATTTGACAAAAAATATTATAGGATCAATTTATACCTTGTGAACTTAAAATTATGTCAATAACGAATTGTAGTTATCAGTAAGGACCAAATTAGATAAAATAAATGAGGATTTTCTATTTTAATTGTATTGGAACCTTCTTAATCGTATTTATGTATTGAGATGAAGATAGGAGTCTAAAGAGTGTTTCTATAATAAATCATTCTTGTAAGCTTCTCTTTGTTTTTATTTTTTGTATTATATGCACATATGAACTGTTGGATTTTTTTTTTTTATTTAGAAACAGACAATAAGAAAAACTTTAAATGTGATAAAAAAGAAAATTCATAAACAAACTTGTTTACTACTAAAATATTAAAAATCTCATAGTTACATCAAAAACTTGAGTGAGTATAAAAAATCCACCCTCATCAATTAGGCCCATCAATGACGTCCACACCATGGCCATACAAAGAAGAACACTAAAAAAGATTAGTGACATTGAGTGACTCATCCACAAATTTTGCTAAACGTGTTTACACCGTCCAATTCTGCCAATTAAGTTACCTAAATGGATTAATTAATTTCTTATAGAGAATTGAATTAAACTTTAGAAATTGCAAGTAAGTATTTCTTCACAGTCACATCAGATATAAACCCTTGCCCTTATCCCCCAAATGTGTTGCGCTTAGGAGGCTCAGGTTTTGAATGGTTGTGCTCACCCTTGTGGACAGTTTTTGTTATTTGTCCATCAAATGACCGCTCAACCTTATTTTTCACCTGGGGTGTGTGCATTTGTAATAACTTCATGAGTACTCATTTACCTTAACTTGTTTTTATTCGTATTTCCTCCAACTATATCCATCATAAGATTAAGAAGGTCAATCACTATTAACCATGGGTTGTGAAGTTCTTGGATCCTCTTCCAAGTTCTCTGGTGCCATGTTGGAGGGCTCAATTACTTTCTCTATTTCTAAAATCCTTATGGAGATTTGATCCAAATTCAGATTCTAAATGGTGTTTGACTTGATAAGGAAGCTGAGCACGGGGCCTAGCCTGAAACAACCATTGTTGGTGACTGATATTGTTTACCTAGAGATAACAGTGACACCCATATTTTAGCATATAACTGATTAATGTATACAGATAAATTGTAAATCCAAGTTGTCCTCTACACATTTTCTCAAGTGGGCTCATGTTTGGGACTACATTAATCAGAGAGGATAGGAAAAAGTATTATAAACTTTAAATCCTTAACAATACCAGATAATTATGCTAAATACATAAAAAATTATGAAAATTCAAAGCAAAATAGTATCTAAATTTATAGATACTGACCGAATTTGCTAGGAGACAAACTGTGGTCTTTGATACAATCTTCTCCATGAGTTTGTAAACTACAGTAGATTTGCTTTCTGATTTTAAGATGTTGTCAAATGAATCAACAATTGCAGCTCCAAATATCTCATCCTGAAATCATTGAACCCCACAACAGTAAAGGAAAAATATTCAATGAAACGAAAAAGAAATCTAAAAGAGAAGCCCTTGAATCAAGAAGTCACCTAGGAGGAAATCTCCCCAACTGGAGGGATGAGGGCGATGCGCTGATTGCACCTGCAAGGCCCTCTGCTCCATTGTGAAATGAAGGGAAAAAAGTGGGGAATAGGAAAAGGTGGGGAAGTATGATTCAATGTTATAGATAGTAATTAATGGAGTTATTAAATGATACATAGTGGTCTTTAAAATTTTTAAAAGATTAATGTAAGAACTCAAAATTTTAAAAATAGATAATAGTTAGTAAATAAAATTGAATGTCGAGGGTCTTTACTTCTAGAAGTGGAAGAGTCTAAAAGTTAAATATAAGATGATATGATATATTTGACATTATAGAATTATTAAAGGGCAAATGAGAAAATTAAAAGTTTTTCTTCTTAAGCCACTTTTAGAAGTAGTACAGATATAGATTAATATCAAAAATAAATTTTGATTGGTTATTTTGATTTATTTGTAATTGTTGGTTAAAAAAATTAAAATAAAATAAAGGATAAATTACAAGATAATGCCCTAAATTATGGACTCAATTTTACTTCATCCTTGAACTATTAAAATGTGGGTAAAATGCAAAAAACTTTCCTGTACTTGTGGTCATTTGTACGTGAGCTCATCGTAGTTTTAACTATTATACTAAATCCCATCAACTTGAAAATAAAGTTTAAAAAAAGACGAGCGTTGCTAATTTAGCCAAAGGTGTTAACCACGCGCTCAAATTTGCATATGGAGATAAAATGTGTTAAAATTATAACTTATAATTCCTAAAATACCCTTCCCGACCTAGCCATCTACCCCTCCCTCTCTCCCTCCAAACCCTCTTCTTTCTCCACCGGAAATCCATCACTTTGTAACATAAAATATTATGCTTACCAAAATAATTTACCAAAATTTTCATACTAAATAATGTGGTACAATCTTCGTCATTAAATATTAATAAGATCCACTTATTTGATAGTAAAAAATTGTGTCACATCATTTAAGACGAAGATTTGGTAAAAAATGTATGAAGCATAGCATTATCCCATGTAACACCACCATCATAACCACTCCCCCAACAAAACCCACCCCCTGCAGCATCTCCCTTCCTCACCAAAACCAACCCCCTACAACACTACTACCCCACTCACCATTGCCAGAAGAACTCCTCCAACCGAGCCCACTTTCTACAACACTCCCACATTGTCGAAACTCCCCCATCCAAGCCTACCCCCCGCAACACCTCTCCCACCCCCAACCCACCTCTGTCAGAAACCCCAGCCTATTCCTGCCAAAAATACCACCTCTCATCCATTGTGATCGAAGTGACTCAATTGTGTTCCCATACAGGTGTAGTGGTAGAAATTGGGTGGATTCTGGGAGTTGTGGGGACACTCACCACCACCAACTTCATAGAAGGAGTTGTTCAGTGAGTCATAGCTGTCATTCTGTAGAACCTTTTGAGTTAGAACTTCAACCTCAAGTTGTAAGATGATATGGAAATGGTGTACCCTGTAGACGTCACAGAGGTCTAGACACTTCTTCAAGTTCCCTTTGCCCTTGTATATTTGCTGTTTCACCACATCATCATTAAGATCTTAGGGTAGAAGTAAATTTCCAGGAGAGGTTTTTCGCCTTTCTCTCGTTCATTTCTTCAAGGTGATTCAGGTTACTGTTTATTACAGGGAAGCAAACTCCAACCCAATCGATTGACCTACCAAATTTTCAGAATTCATACATACTTGGGCATCGGAGTGCCTCTGACTGGCCAAACCCGGTCTTAGGCAATTCGTTTGTTTTGCAGGTGGTGGTAACATTTACCTGTTTTCCACAAATCCTCCATCAAGTCGCTTTTCATCATCTACGATTAAGAGATACTAGATTTTTCCTCTTACAGAAGCTAATGGATGACACGATAACTATGTAGTCCTAATAACAATTCCTACGCTATCTAATCAAATCCATCTCCAAAACCATAATGTGTTAGTTCTGGAGAGCAGCAGGAAACATGTTAAGCACAATACAAACTGAAAATCATGAAGAACACCATAATTTCTTAAGTAGAAATTGTTTATAAACACCAAAATTCAATTGACTAGATTAGAGTTTAGAGATTGCTCGAGATAATTCGTCAGATCAAGGAGCTAAGCTTGCCCTCATTTGAATCTCAACAACATTCGTTGAAAAGTTAAAATGAAAAAAAAAGAAAAGAAAAGAAAAGAAAAGAAGAAGCTTTAAGGGATTACACCCACCACCACCACCATGTATCAAAACGGAAAAAAATATTCATTGCAATGGTGATACCACGTTAGCATTACTACGTGGTATCACCAACTAAATATGCAGACAAATAAAGAAGTAGACCCTACACAAGCTAATAACTAACTATCCTCTCATCTTCCATGTAAGTCAATAACTATCCAAGAGAGATTCAGTTTGTCTATTTAGGATTTCATTATTAGTTGGTAAATGGTGATTTCATATCATCAATACTGATATTATATCACCGTTATATTAAATATTCTTTTATCAAGATGGTCTACTCACCAAAAAGCTTAAGATTTCAAGTCGTCACGTGCCAATTGTATATTCGAAAAAAGCCAAGTAAATGTTTGGCCTTGCAAATTTTATTTATTTTTTGAACAGAAACATAATTGTATTCATATTAGCCGAGATCAAGCATATTACAATCATCAAACAAAATAGCCTTTATCTCAGCCAGCCCAATCCAAAGGGATTGAATTCGATTTTGAATCCAGACTAGAAGAAAGTGTAGATGGTGAGATTCATGATTCCGAATTTTTGCCCATGTTGAAAAAGTATGATCATTTTTTGTTTTTGCTGGGATATTATGATCCAACTTTCAGAAACTAAAAATACTCTGTTACAGAGTCAACATGAAAATTTTGTCAAATTTATCTAGAGATACAATGATATTAGACCGAGGTTTATGGAACTAATGCTCCGTTTGGTACGATAGAAAAATAGAATGATAGAAAGTTGAAATGATAGATAAAATAAGTAAGAAAAATAGGAAGGACAGAAAAGTTGATGAATGAGCTTTTCTTCAAACTTACCAAAATCAATCCCTTCAAAATTGGAAGGAAAGTACATAGAAAGTTAATTATTTGTGATAATACACAAAAATAGATTTATGCTCGATTGATTAATATGGTTAATAAAATGCAATAAATATGATAGAGAACTCAACACAAACAACACACAGAAATAGAGCAGTTCGGTAAGAGTGACATATTCTAGTTTAAAAGGCTTTGGTTGTCGAAGTGTTTTATTGTTGTAGGAATGTGGATAGCTTAGAGAGCAATGAGAGTTCAGGTAAATTAAGTGTGAGATAAGATACAAGATGCTCTCATGTGTAGGTGGGGCTTAAAATTTATAGGCGCCTCCTAACAAATTGAGGCACCATATCCATAACAAATAGGCTAATTTGGTGGAGGTGGCAAAATTCTTGCAACGGACGGTGTAGTTATATGGAGATGGCATGGAGATCTCTTTATTAGTTGCTAATTGGGTCTCAGGATGGCATGACTGATTCCTTGACTTTAAGATAGCGTGGCTGACTCCTTGACTCCATGATGACGTGGCTCTAAGATGGCGTGGCTGACTGTGCTCCCTTGACTCTGTCCTAAGTCGAGCTGGGTCTCATTTGGGCCAGGCCAGTTGGGCTTTATCTAGGTTATTATAGGATTATTTATTGTTGTATAAAAATGAGTGTCATATAGTAACCTATATAGTCATAATGGAATATTGTTTCCACAATTATATATATATATATATATATATATATATATATATATATATATAAAATAATATATGTTGATAAGGTTGATTTGTAACACTTTCAATGATAAACACACTTCGATGTCAATTGTATGTGATAATAATTAGTCACGTTATTATTGATAAGAAGTTATAATTATTTTTTAGGGTTAATTACGTTGAAGGTCATTAAAGTAAGAAGTTTGTTTCAGTTTAGTCCCTAATATTTTAATTGTATCATTTTTAGTCCTTTAAGTATTAAATATATTTTTATGTGATCCATCAAGCAAACAACATTCAAATTACTAACGATTTTTATTTAATTAATTAAATAAAAATTCTAGAAATTAAGAAAAGTGGGAAGGAAGACTTCTCAAACCTTCATCCCAAAAAATATTTGTTATATATATGTAGTATAGATAGGATAGATGACAAATATTGGAATTTAATACTCCTTGACATCTTATTATCGCTTTCATATTTGCCTAATATCGAGATAAGTGTGATGAATCCAGTTCTGAATCCAAACTAAAAGAAAGTGTAGATGATGGGACTCATAATTCTGAATTTTTGGCCCAAGTTGGAAAATTATGATAATTTTATGTTTTTGCCAGAAATATTATGATTTGAAATACGAAAACTAAAAAGTATTTTTTTACAGAGTCAACATGAATTTTGTCAAATTTACATCGAGTTAAGATTATATTAAACAATTAAATACTAAATAAAATGCGGATAACAAAATGAGATTTACAATTAATAAATAAACATGAAATGAATCGATAATTTTGCATAACGCTCCTTTTACTTTTTCTGCAATGAAATGACTAAAGGAGCAAAAGAAATTAGAAAAGGAAGGGGAAAAGGAGACACTTTGTCCCCTGAATGATCTTAAAATTTTTCCTTTAAACGCAAGCCCATCCTCTCACTCAGGGCCCATGGTGCTTCAATCTCTCCTAGTTTTGAACCCACCTCCTACACTCAGGCCAACAAACATTCATTTTGGCGCCAAACTATGTCTAAAGAATTTGATGCTCTTGTTGCTCAAGGTACCTGGCAACTAGTTCCGGCCCTTCCTCGTTAGAAAATCATTGGGTGTAAATGGATCTACAAAATCAAAGCTCATGGTGATGGTATTATTGCTCGCTACAAAGTCTATACTGCCGCCAAGAGATTTAATCAAGAATATGGTCTTGATTATACAGACAGCATAGTTTTAAAACTCGGCCCGGACATCAACCCGACAAATGGATCACTGGTTCAGCTTTTAAATCACTAGTCGAACCGGTAATATAATAAAAAATTAAAATAATTATAAATACTAATAAATAGGCTAAAAAATCACAATAATTATAAAAATAACATCAAACATGTAAAGTTAACTAGAGAAAAATCATCAAACATATTTCAATTTCAATGTATTCAATTTTCAATACAACTTGTAAAGTTAAGTAGAGAAAAATACCTCCAAGTGAATTCAAAGCTCCAAGTTTAAGTCCAACTCTTCGGCAATGCATCAATCTAAGCATAATTCATGTAATTTGTACTCTGCAAAGTTCAAACTTCAAATTCAAACTATAGCAAGACACAAGGAAACAAAACGAAGCACATGAACATTAAATAAGGACTCAAATAAACAAAATTGAAAATAAATTATTCAACTATTGCCTTGTTCCACTTAAATATACAAATATTACCACTATTATCAATTAAGTGATTAACTAATCTACAACCCAATTATATATAATGAACAATAAGAATCACAAACAAGCCACAAGTTTAATACCACAATTCATAATGCTCTTACTGTAATAAACAATCCACAAGTTCACAATCTTTAAAAACATAAAATACACAAATGAAAAGTACAATCCCTCTATTGACAGTATAGTTAGGGGATTAGTTGTTATCGACAACAAAACATTAGGGGGTGGAAATTATTATTATTGTGAAATCTAGGTACCCAAGAGAAAAACACATAACTTAGGAAATCTAGAAGCAATAAACAAAAGAGAAAAAAGTTGCATTCCTTGTTAGAAATATCTGCATATGAAGACTTTGGTGTATATATGTAGTTTCCAGGAAAGTCATGTCTGGGTCTCATTTGGTTTTTTGTCCATTTACCTTATTTTGAAAGTAATTTAGATGCGGTTGATGATTCGTGGCAATTGCAGCACAATATATAGGAAAAAACAACAAAACGTTGGTGAACCTGTTGCTTGATGCGAGTTGAAGAGGGTCAATTGGTGGAGGACTCGATGGTCACTCAGTGGAGTCTGATCTGATTGATGGAGGACACGATTGGACCACTGTTGTTGGCTGCTGGAGGTTGGACTGGGTCACTACCTGTTGGCGGTGGAGGTTGGAGTTTGGACTGGACACTGGAGTCGCTGGTGAGAGGCAGTCGTTGATTTGGTCTAATCTGTCTAGAGTGATTTAGGTTAAAACAAAAGGGCAAAAACACAAAAATGTTAGTGAAAAAAATCTGACATTTATACAAATTTAATTAAACCGCCCAGTTTGGTTCAACCCGTTTGGTTCTCACGGGTTTACTGGTTTTTGACCGGTTCAACAGTTTGATCTCGATTTTCATGCACAAACGGTCTTTTGTTTGAACTGGCTTGGCTTGAGCACCGGTTCACCGGGTCAATAAGTGGGCCGGGCTGGGACGGGATTTAAAACATTGACTGTTGCTCGATGCAAGTCGATGATGGTCATTCGGTGGAGGACTCGATGGCCACTCCGTGGAGTCTGATCTGATGGATGGAGGACACGATTGGACCACTGTAGCTGGCTGCTGGAGGCTGGACTGGGTTGCTGCTGCCTGTTGGGGGTGGAGGCTGGAGTCTGGACTGGACACTGGAGTCGTTGGTGGGAAGCAGCCTCTAATCTGGTCTGATATGTCTGGAGCGATTTAGGACAAAACAAAAGGGCAAAAATACAAAAATGCCAAAAAAGTGAAAAAAATCTGACATTTATACAAATTTAATTAAACTGGTTTAACCCGTTCGGTTCTCACGAGTTCACTGATTTTTGACCGGTTCAGCGGTTTGATCCCGATTTTCATGTACAAACGGTCTTTTTTTCGAATCAGCCCAGTTTAAACACCGGTTCACCGAGTCAACGAGCCGGGCCGAATTTTAAAACATTGACCGACACATCTGGTCTTGCCATCAAGCAGCTCATAATTCGAGCCGTTCTTTCCATGGCTTTGCATTATAATTGGTTCATTTGTCAATTGGATGTATCTAACGTATTCTTACATGAATCTCTAAAAACGTCTAAAGGCCTTCTTCCACTTTGGTGACCATCAACGACGATGCCGAAGACGTAGGAGATCGCCGACGACTATGACTGCTCTGTTCTCTCTTCTGTCTTCGTTCCTTCTTCCATTGTGGTGACCATCGACGCCGAGGCCGAAGAGTTAGGATATTGTCGGCGACTGTGACTGCTCTATTTCTCTTCTGTCTTCGTTCTTTTGGAGTTATTGGATATCCCAGTTCATCTCGAACACGTAGGAACTTGGATTTGTATATTATGTGGAGTATCTTTGATAGATTTGTGTTGTCTCTCTCTATTCATCTCTTTGTTTACTCTTTTGGGAACCGTAGTTACTGCCACACACACACTGCTATATATTATTAGAGTTGTCTTATTTTATTAGATGAATGCAATTTTGGCATTAGAAAGTTGTTTTGCACTTTTTCTACTGTAATAGATGGCATGATAAGATTGTGTGTTGTGCAACTTTAATGGATTATTCATTCCTACAATCTGTTTGATAAAATGTCTCTTAGAAAATTTGGATTTGATTTGTGCTTGTGTGTTGGTCCTTTGCCTTTCTCCTCTATTCCTTTTGGTTTTCACAGTAGATATTGTTTGATTGCTTGCATTGACACAAAATGTGACTATTGTTTTGATTGTGTGGTCCTTTCGTAATAGGGGGAGTCTGATTTTGGTCATCCAGGTTTTGCAGGAGGTGGTGTGGTTGTTAGAAATGAATGGGGTAGGCTGGTTTTGGCTGCTTCATTCTTTTATGGTGAGTGCTCCAACATGGTGCTGAGTTCAGAGCATTACTGGATGGATTAAAGCTGGTGCAGAGTTATGGGTTAATATCTTATGATATCAGACTGGAATGTGATTCACTGGTGCTGGTAAGTCTGTCTTGGGCAGTTGTAAGTGTGCTTGGACTCTTTTGGGATTTCTGGATCAGATTAAGGAGTTATTGAGTGTTGGGAATTTCCAGATTTGTCATATCTTCAGGGAAGCTAATTGTGTTGCAGATCGTTTGGCTACTGTGAGGAGCAGAACATCTGCTGATTTTTCTGTGGGGTCTGAATGTTCCTATTGAGGTAAGGATGGCTGTTCCCAAGATTTGTGTTGTTTGCCTGTAATAAGAGGAAGAAGAGGACTGTTTTTGATGATTTTGGTTGAGTCTTGTTGAGCTGTGTTTGGAGTAGTGATTTATGGGCTGCTATGCTATTTTTTTAAGCTGAGCTGAGCTAGGAGATTATGGCTGTTGCTGGAGCTGATTTTTGCTGGCGGGTGGAAGTTTTTTTGGCTTTCTTTTTTAATCTGTTTAGTTGTGCTGTATGGGGAGACAGTTTTGTTGTCTTCCTTTTGCTACTTGTAAATTTTGTCTTGTTCACAAAATAAAATTTTTTAATTTTTCGAAAAAAAACAAAGGGTTCATTATTTTATCATGGCTTTAGACTTT